>JAMAJW010000038.1:0-291998 GCA_023628855.1 Coniochaeta sp. PK30-01 | reverse complement strand
GCACTACAACTGCGCGTCGCGTCCAGTGCCTTCTTCGTGATTATCTGATCAAAAAAAAAAAAAAAAAAAAAAAGGTGGACTATCGGTGTTAAGAATGAAATCTCAATCTTCTCAAAAGCAGCCAAATCCCGTCATCGTCAGAAGAACCCAACCCGCCGCGATAAAATATGCTTCTCGACTACCTCTACACCGATGATGCTATTGCCATCCGCACTTCACTCGAGAAATACAAGCTGAAGCAATGGGGCTTTGTTATATTTCGCTGCACCTATGGCTCTCAAGAAGCGTGGGATAAATTCCTTACTCTCGCCAAGCAAGACGCGCACGATTACTTTGAGTGGAGAGGAATGGAAGATGTCTACGATAGCATGGTTTGGACGGTTATCGAAGACGCCGAGACGTTGGACGGGGCTAGTATCGTCGATACGAGCCGGAAATTCACCGAGTGGGTAGGCAGGGAGGGCAGGCAAGAGATGCAAGGGAGCGTATTTACGGACACGTGGGTCTACTGTCCGAGGTACACTTTCTTCATTCATGTGGACCAAGAGAGCTTGGAGAGCGTGGCAGATGATACCAAGGCGAGAGAGGCGGGCGGATACTTTTGCACTGTCGTCCAGGCGGATGGGGTCTTAAATGAAGAACGCTATCGAGAGGCGCGGGAGGATTGGCATAGGGAGGGGCAAGGCGCCACGGACGAGGACGACGAGGATGATGAGGACGGTGAAGATGATGAGGACAGCTTGTGGGACTTGAGAAAGAGGTTCAAGGTCGACAACCTCGTTCAATCATATGCACGGCTTCTCGACATCGACAGCTGGTATAATATCTGGGTCGACAAAGGAATTGCCGTTATTTGACTTTGGCTATAGTCGTACCTCAGAACCAACCTCGTGGAACACTGGAAGCTTACCCTTTCTGGCTCATTTCTCTGCTACTTCCCATAAAAGGCCAGATGGTGCGATGCTCGACGAGGCATCTGAGTAAGACGGACCGTTTGTAACACGAGCTGCCCGGCTCCGCTGAGACCGAAACCACATCCACCTGATATTTCAGCCATCACAGGCTCGCTTAGATACTGAGTTCCCACGGCTAAATCTCAACTTCGGTCTTGACCGAAAATCTGAACTACTAAAGTCACGACAGTTCAGAGACACGTATCTAGACTCTAACCAGCGTGTCGAGACTCTAACCGGGCTCAAGAGCAGTGTCGTTGAATGTCCAAGGTAGCACGCCTCCCGAGGACAGTAACACAAGGCGTACCGCACGCAGTACTTGGTCGTTGGTCGCTGTGGAGTTAAGAACGCAATATGCGACGACGAGCAAGCACGCCACGGAGTTAAAAACACAATCTCCGCCGAGGAACAGAAAAGCTCGGTCGAAGTAGCGAATAGCGAAAGTCCACGCCAACAACAGAGCAGACGATAGGAGGTTGAACCGCCACGTCCGGTGTTAAGCACCAAGGATGGATTTAATTGAATCTATAATGCGATAAGTATAATAAGGCAAACGTAGCTGCCAAACAGACCCAACGCTCTTGCCACATCCACTCACCCGGCTCTACATCTTTAGGTTCCTATCGAGGATCATCATGCAGGCCCAAGATCCTTCCCTGCGGGAGACAAACTGGCCCGCTGTGGCTGGATATGTCTCGGCGCGTAAGGATACTTACCCCTTCATCGATCCCACCAAAGCTGATCTGATGGGCAAGTCGGTCTTGATCACGGGCGCATCCAAGGGCATCGGCAGGGCGACCGCGATCAGTTTTGCCGTCGCGGGCTGCTCGAAGATCCTGCTGGCCGCTCGTTCTGACCTAGCCGACGTCGAGACAGCCGTCAAGGACGCTGCCAACAAGGCAAACCGACCCGAGCCGCTAGTGCATACCCTGAAGGTTGACGTGACGTCGGAGGACTCGGTGCGAGTTGCCGCCGAGGCCGCTGCCGACCTTCTGGGCGGTACCCTCGACGTCCTAATCAACAATGCCGGTTATCTAGAGGAGTGGAAACCCATCGCCGATTCCAAGCCAACTGAGTGGTGGTGGACTTGGGAGGTCAATATCAAAGGCACTTATCTCGCCGCCCACTATTTCTTACCGATGCTGCTCAAGTCGCAGACCAAGACCATCATCAATATCAGTAGTGGTGGTGCCCACGTCATATTCCCCGGTGCATCAGGCTATCAGACGACCAAGTTTGCACTATGTCGCCTCACCGAGTTCATGGACAAGGAGTATTACCAGCAGGGTCTAATCGCCATCTCGCTCCATCCGGGAGGCGTCAAGACCGACCTGGCCTTGAACATGCCTCCGGATAGGCTTGATGTCCTCACCGATACTGCGGAGCTAGCTGCCGACACGATAGTCTGGCTCTCCCGTGAGCGCCGGGACTGGCTATCCGGCCGATTCGCCACTGTAGGCTGGGACATGGAGGAACTGGAGCAGAAGAAACAGGACATTCTTCAAAGGAATTTGTTCAAATTCCGCGTGGTGGTTTGAGTCGGCGTACCCTCCAAGACTTTTGCGAAGGTTCCTCTTTTCGGTATCTAGACGGAAATAGACACCTTGCACAATGAGTTACTTCACTGACTTGTGCGTATTTCTACATACGCAGCAGCATCTGGTTGATTTAGTATAGACTATGCTCGTCTTATGGACAAAATTCGGAAATGATAAGAAAGACTAGAGAGAAGGGATATAAAGGGGAGGTACGAGGATACTATATACCTATTAATAAATCACGATGGTATTGAGGGGTAGAGGCTCTTATCGGTACTACGCTCCTAGCATGTCGGCCTGGTCTATTTTGAGGTACGATTTCGTACTTGTCAGCGAGGAGGAAGCCGGCAAGCTTCGGGATGCGAACAGCATGCTTGCGCTGGAGCGTCTTGGAAAAAAAAAAAGGTAAAAGAATATTGATGGCTACCGGTACCTGATGTTGGTTAGTTTGTAGGTAATGACGCAAAGAATTCGACGATACGTAGGCTCGAACAACTGCCGGTTGCGAAAAACACCATTGCCGAGGTGCTCACATTATCTCCGAAATCATCAATGGCCATATGTTTGTCGCCAACGGAGTTACTGAACATTCTCATTTCTCCACCATCTTGGCTAAAGAACCCCCGCATGGCATCGGCACTGTTAATAACACGTCCCAGTCAAGGACCTTCGAGGTTGAAACATATGGAACAAGCCGAACTGCTGGCAAAACACAAGAAGTAAACACGATGGCAACCTTCGAATACACTGGCACAGCCCACCAGGTCCTGTTTGGGACCGGCACGCTCCAACAGCTGCCTTCGTTCTTGAAGAAGATCAACGCGACGGCCGTCCTGATCCTCTGCACTCCGGAACAGGTCTCCTCAGGAGAGGAAGTCAAGAGAATCATCGGCAATGTCGGTGTAGCCATATTCAGCCACGCGACAATGCACACGCCGACGCACATTACAGACAAGGCCGTCGATGTCGCAAAGGAGCAGAAGGTCGACGGCATCCTCTCCATCGGCGGAGGCAGCACAGTCGGCTTGGGAAAGGCAATCAGCATCCGCACGGGACTTCCTCACCTCTGCATCCCCACCACGTACGCCGGCAGCGAGATGACGCCTATCCTGGGCGAGACGGAGAACGGCAAGAAGACGACGCGGCGCGACCCGCGCATCCTCCCCGCCGCCGTGCTGTACGATGTTGAGTTGTTCAAGTCCCTCCCCGCCGCGATGACGGTATATAGTGGCATCAACGCCATTGCTCACGCTGGTCAGTTCCTTCGCTTCAGTGAGCATCGACCATTGCTGATGAGTTGATGACAACTAGTCGAGGCACTCTACGCCAGCAACACCAACCCCATCATCCAACTCCTAGCGTGCGAGGGCACCCGCGCTCTATGCGAGGCCCTGCCAGCCCTGCAAGCGGATGCCCAGGATCCCCAAGCACGGTACCAAGCGACCTACGGCGCCTGGCTGTGCGGCATGTGTCTGGGAGCCGTGGACATGGCTCTGCACCACAAACTGTGCCACACGCTGGGGGGCACATTCAACCTGCCACACGCCGAGACGCACGTCATCGTGCTCCCTCACGCGATAGCGTACAACGCACCAGCCGCTCCCGAGGCCATGGCGAAGCTCGCTGCCGTGTTGCCCGAGTCAGAGGGGAGTGCTGTGCAGGGAATAAATGCTCTATACAAGCGGCTGGGAATAGACATCAGCCTGAAGGGCCTCGGTATGCCGGAGAAGGGGATCGATGAGGCTTGTGATGCGGCTATTGCTAGTCCATATAAGAATCCGCGGGGTCTGGAGAGGGATGCGCTCCGCGAGACGATTCGGAGGGCGTGGGCTGGGGAGCAAGCTGCGCAGGATTTATAGGGGCTTAAGCTAGGGGTCTAGCATACGTATCAGGTTACATACAATTGGACTGTGTGCAAGGGCCAGGCATCATCTGAGCTGCACAGCTCCAACTTCGAGTTCACTCGGTATCCCGGTGTCTACATGTGTTCAAGCCCTGCCCTACACCTGCTCTAAGCTGGATATATAATGGCGAGTCGGCTCTACAGATGGTTTTGTCGGCAATGAATCTGGGCCTGGGTCATGCCATGTCTCACACCCAGCCTACAGGACGCTCAGGATTCTGCTCTCCACGGAATTAAAATATACCACTTGAGTGCCACCCCGGCTCGCGTGCCTGCTTCCCGTCTCATCGTGGGGGAAGTTAAGGCGATGTGGGGTAGTGGTTCGAGTGGCTATGCCGGCAAGACTTACATGAACCAGCCGCCCACCTGCCAGAAGTACTGGAGCCATGCCCAGATTTACAAGTTATCGCACGCCATTGACAAGTTGTCCGAAACGGCACAATGAAATACCCAGAGTCTGTCGACATGGCCGAACTCACGGCATTCTTGCACTCCTTGTCCCAGAGGGTGAACAGTGGCTCCATGAAAGTTGTTCTTGCAGCAGCCATCGTGCTTGTCGGCTTGTATCTGTACCTAGTTCCGAATTCCATCACCGTGAGTGCTCCCACGGCACCACCTGAGACTGACTTACACGAACTGACAACGGCCCCCACAGGATCCCCGGAGGAGAAAGCTCCCTCCCGGCCCTCGCGGCTGGCCCTTGATCGGCAACCTCTACGACCTAGCCGACAGCGAACAAGTGCGCGTCAAAGTACGACAGTGGCAGCGGCAGTACGGCGACGTCTTCTACACCAAGATCGGCGCGACGGACTACATCTGGCTCTCGTCCCCGAAAGCAGTCAAGGACCTGATGGATAAGAAGTCGGGCATCTACTCGTCGCGGCCGTACCTCCCGCTCGCCCAGGACGTCGCCAGCGGCAAGTCGCGGCAGCTGTTCATGCCCTACGGCCCGGACTGGCGCAACCTCCGCAAGCACAGCCACGCGCTGCTCAACCTCAACGCGGCCAGGAAGTACACGCCCGTGCAGGACTTCGAGTCCAAGGTCGCCCTCCGCGAGCTGCTGGACCAGCCGGACCAGTTCTACACCATCAACCGCCGGTACTCGAGCAGCGTCATCATGCTGGTGGCCTACGGGGTGCGGGTGCCCTCGTTCAAGGACCCCATCATCGCCAAGATCTTCAGCGTGCTCGAGCACCTCTCCCTCATGATGGCGCCGGGAGCCTTCGCGGTCGAGACTTTGCCTGCGCTGGCGAGTCTGCCGGAGTGCATGGTCGGCAACTGGTACTCCTGGGGCAAGAAGGCCTTCGAGCACGACAGCAAGATATACCTCGACCTGTGGGAGACGCTCAAGAAGACCACGGACGCGGGCACGGCGCGCGACTGCTTCTGCAAGGACTTCTACCTCGGCGACCCGGAGAAGAACGGGATCGACAACCTCCTGGCGGCGTATACCTGCGGGGGGCTGATTGAGGCTGGGTCGGAGACGACGGCTACGACGATCAATAACTGGATCCTTGCCATGGTGCAGTACCCCGAGGAGCTGAAGAAGGCTCAGGAGGAGATCGATCGTGTTGTTGGGCCTGACAGGCTGCCGCAGTGGGACGACGAGAAGGAGCTCCCCTTTATTCGGGCCATGATCAAGGAGACGCTGAGATGGCGGCCGGTGAACAAGTTCGGCATGTATCACTCGTCCACGGAGGACGACTGGTACGAGGGGCACTTCATACCGAAGGACTCGGTGGTGGTTCTGAACTGGTGGTATGTTGTCAGCCCTCGACTCCCCTGCTATGCTTTATTCTGACACGACTCACTACCAGGGCGATCCACAACGACCCAAAACGCTATCCCGAACCAGACATTTTCAGACCCTCGCGCTATCTCGGCAAGGATCTCTCGGCCGCAGAGTACATCGTCACCAACGATCCCTACGAGAGGGACCACTTCGCCTACGGTGCAGGAAGGTTTGTGCCAGCCCTGTCCCCCGCTATCTTTCCTTACCGAGTTTTCACTGAATCCTATCTCCAGACGAGCCTGCCCCGGCGTCCACGTGGCCGAAAAGTCCCTCTTCATCGTCATCTCTCGCATCGTGTGGGGGTTCGACATTGGCAAGAAGCGCGACTCCGACGGCAACGTAGTCGAGCCCACAACGAAGATGATGCCCGGCTTCCTCAGCGTGCCCGAGATGTTCGAGTGCGACATCAGCTGCCGCTCCGCGGAGAGGGCGAAGGTCATTCGGGCGGCGTCTTCGCAGGCCGAGAAGGATGGGCTGCATTATAGGGAGTGAGTTACTTCTACATAGCAGACAGTGGCGAAAGTGTTTTACTACCAAGGATATCCAAGGACGGTCCCATGACAGTCCCTCATTCTGACACGTCGTGTTATCCTTCGGGACTGGTGTCTCGGTACTGTCGTAAGATATAGTGTGGTAAATACCGACACAGTCTGATACGGCCATATTGTTCTCTTACTCTTTATCTCCTAAGAACCATCAAAACCTCGATGCCGTAGACCTACCATGTATCCCATTAAGTGCCTCATGGAAACGAAGTGGTTGACGTACTGCTGATGCTAAGATGTACCCCAACGCTGCTGCGGGGTGACAGATCTGAGGACCCCATCTGCCACCACATGTTTCTGGGGTACATACCTGAGGTAAATCACCAGAGCAAATACAAGGATCCATCATCTCCTCTCTCAAAAGTATCTTCAATATCCCTATCACTCAACCACCCCCTTCACCAATCACCCCTATACACCACCCCTATTCACCACCCCCAGCTCAACCTCGCCATGTCACCCCAATACATTCCCCCCTCCCGCCTCCAGACCATCCACCACCCGAACGGACAATCTACCACCTTCCAGTACGACACCTTCGTCGACCCCTGGCTCTCCTCGACCGAAACTATCCTGATCCAGCATGGCTTCGGCCGCACCTCAGCGCACTTCTACCACTGGGTCCCCGCTTTATCTCGCACCTACAACATCATCCGCCGCGACCTCCGCGGACACGGAGGCTCCAGCTTTCCCCTCCCCGATGACAAAGCCTACGACTACTCCATCGACACGATCATCTCCGAGATCGTCGACACCCTCGACCAACTAGGGATCGCAAAAGTGCACTTCCTGGGCGAGAGCACAAGCGGCATCCTTGCCGAGATCTTCGCCGCCCTCCACCCGGAGCGCGTCCTCTCCGTCATCGCATGCTCAAGCCCCACGCACCTACCCGCGGCAGCACAACGGTTCCTCGCGTTCGGCGAGCCGTCGTGGCCCGCGGCGCTGCGGCGGCTCGGGTCCAGGGGGTGGGCGGAGAGGCTGGCCGACGCGCCGGGTACGCTGGCGAGCGACGACCCGGAGTACAGGAGGTGGTGGGTCAATCGGGTGGCGAAGAGCGAGGGGGAGGGATTGGCCGGGTACGCGGAGTTTTTGGGGAAGTTGGACTCGAGGGAGTATTTGGGGGGGATAAAGTGTCCGATGCTGATACTGGCGCCGACGAGGAGTGCGATGGTTAGTGTCGAGGGCATGAGGGAGTTGGCGGCCTGTGTGCCGACGGCGGAGTTGGTGTTTGTTGAGGCGCCGGGACATGAGATTTACTCTACTGCTGCGGAGGCGTGTCAGGAAGCGGTGCTGGGGTTTTTGAAGGGGTTGAGGGGAGAGGCGGAGAGGTGAGGCTCGGGGCAAGCATTTCATGTTACATATGAAATTTATGGGTTGCTGATGAACCTCTGTGGCTATGCCATGATATATGACTAAACTGATTCCGAGGGCTGTTCCCCCAGTCATCTGTTGTTTGTGAGACGTAGCAGTACATGTCGTAAGACCGCGACATATCGTCCCAGCGGCCCTCGGGCATCTACTGGACGGCATACAGCATAGTCGAAGCAACCTTCTACACGAGAGATAGCAAGGTAAGGCACTCTGGCGGGGCTTTCTGAACCCCCGAGTCCATAAAGGGGTGCCATGTTACGCCCCCTGACGCCGATTCGCATCGTTGACTCTCTCAAAAGCAGCAGCCATCTGCTCCAGGACGGCACCCATGCGCGGAGTGATGCTCCATACCCACACCTAGCATCGCAAGATCAGTTAGCAAACGGTCTGGCAGAACTCAGTCACCGGTCGTCCGCACTCACATCCTGAAGCAGAAAACTCCAAGTCCGGGCCACCCCCGCGGCAAGAGACTTGCTCTTTCCCGGATCATACTCGGCCTCCTCAAGGACCTCCCTGATCGTGGCGAGGAGCTCGCACTCGGCCGGGCTCGGCTCAATGTCGTTCAGGCGATCCATCTCGACGGAATGCACCCACTTGCAGACAAACAGAGCTGGCGAGACCAATCAGCCACAGAACCCAACGCGATCACACCACGATACATACCGCAATCCCAACCAGCAATGGCATGCGCGGGGCTCCACCGCAGCGCCGCCGTCTTGCGAACAAGCATGTGTCCCATCCTCACCGGGATCCGCAGCCCCTCGAAGGCCTTGACCACGGCATCCAGCAGCTGCGGGCTCCGCTCCAGCCTCGTGACGGCCAACGACGACGCGAACGCCTTCACGGCAGCCGGGTCCGACGACGTCGTCATGAGACTGGGCCTGGCCACGCCGCCGCTGGCGACGCTGAAGAGCCGGATGTACGCCATCCGCAGCGTGGCCTGGCAGTTGAAGATCTGCGACGTGCCCTCGTCGTGGTGGTGGCCCGGCTCGCCCTCGGCCTCCTCGCTCTGGGCCGCGGTGACCAGCAGCTCGTGCGAGCGGGCCAGGGACCGCACCGCCGCGCTCATGAGCAGCGAGCTCGCCGGGTCGTGGCCCGGTGGGGAGGTCGGTGCCAGGGCTTGGGCGACTTGGACGACTTGCCAGACGTGCACGACGACGGCGTGCATCAGGAGGAGGGCGGTGAAGGGGGAGAGGCGGCAGGCTGCTATTCGCGGGGAGTCGGCCCTGCTGTCGGACATGATGCTCGCCAGCCCGTCTCTGAGTGTTCGGTACTCCTGGTGAGGTTGGTTCGTGCGCAGTTCGCTCCACTCGGTGGCCGTCTTCGCGTTCCAGAGGCTTTCGTCGTGGAGGACCTCCAGGTCTAGGTCCTGGGACGTGTTGAAGCCCGGGTTGGTGTCCCAGATGATGACGTGGACTGTGCTGGCGACGTATATGCCTCCCAACAGTCGCTTCCAGGACTCTCGGCGTACCCAGGAGTCCCAGGTCATCTTGTTGATGTCTGGGTTCTCGGCTGCGAGTGAGAGTCGCACTTTATTGTAGACCTGCAAGTGTGCGTCTGTGAGTGTCATGGGTCAGGACGGAAGGGGGGGCTTCCTTACTAAGGTATAGAACCCGTTCTCATTCACGACGGTTTGGGCCAGGTCTTTATCGCCGCTCAACGCAGCGTAGGCTGTGAATAGCAGCTTGGTCTGCGCCACCCAGAGAGGGAGAGTGTCGTCTGAGGACTTGATGAAGCGTTGTATATCCTAGAAGAAGGGGGACAGAATCAGTGGAGGCCGTGAAGGAAGGGTATGTGGTGAACTCTGGTGAGCATGGAGGAAGACCACTCACAGTTTCAATGGACTGTGTGCCGATGGCGTACAGACGCTGCGCCCGGCGGCGGTCGAGGCGATATAGAGCTCCGATGCAACACATAGCCAGGGTCAACGGGCTGGGACTGTGCACCGTGGATAGCGTAGGTAAGTGAATGAATGGTTGGTGTCTGTAGTAGCATTCCATGAAGCTGGCAAGAAACCCCTGCAAGAGCTTAGAGGAAGGAACCTCCTGCGAAACGTCCGGGCGTCCAAGGCGTTCGGCTAGGTCTTTGCATATAGAGGCATGCAGCGCATCATCGGCGACGAAATTCGGGATCCGCGGGGGCTTGTCTTTGACTAGACGTGGCAGATTGCTCGGAGTCTGGCGAGCAGCCAGCGCGTCTGACCCGCTAGATCTCGCTGTGTCGGTGTCCGGCAGATGCTGTGACGGTGAATGAGGTGGTAGTGCCGACACAGGTGTGATCGCGGGGTCCATACGGCTGGATATCGGGTTAGAGAGTCCAGGGTATTCGAGGATGTCTGGTATGCTCGATATATCTGGCATGTTCTGGCCAGCCTCAAACAGTCCAGCGGGGAAGGGAGAGAAGGCGAAGTAGGAGGACATGTCGACATGTTCGAATGCCGTTGGTAACTGCCCGACATCCGACCCCTGATTCATCACGATACCACTCGATTGAGCTTCAGTATCGAACTGTGAAAAAGCATGAAACTCAGGCGGCTGCTCCGGCTGATGCTGCTGGGTTTTTGAGTGAGGCTGTTGGGTCATGTTCTGGTAACCTTCATGTCTCCGTCCCTGGTCATGGTCGACATCCATAGGCATCTGGCGCGAGGCGTCGTACAAATCAAATCTGTCTTGCGTATAGATATCAGGTTGGTGTCCTCCTAGATGAGCAGTGCTTGGAGCATCAGATAGGCTCGTAAGTCTCCGGGCCCGGCCACCAGACACCATTGCTTGTGCCGTCGACGGTTCGTGTAGAGAAGGTTGGTCGAGGGTCTGCTCCATGACTGAATAATTGCCCATGCAATCCTCGTCATCGACAGAAGCGGCGTGGTTAGAAAGCGATACCAACGCTGCCGCACCTACCCTGTTCGTGCTGGAGGCTGGGCTAGCTCCAGACTCTGATAAGGGCAGGTCCGCATCCAGGATAGAAGTAGCTGCGGCATCGTCTCCGGAGCGGCGTGCAATCAACGCATCGCCGACGTCGCTAAGGGACCCATCAGACGAGCCGTCGCCATCGACACCGATACTTACAGCAGGCAGAGCACAGGGCTCAGCCTGACCCTGTGCATGCAGAGTGCGCTCATGTCTGGTCACGAGATCCCTGCGATGCGTTAGTGCCGGCAACCGGTGATGGAGAGAAAAGGAGAGGGGAATAGAGACAAGGGTATGAGTGAACGACAACCTGGGAAGACGGGAAGAGAAACATACTTTCTCGAGTAGGACCGCCGGCAGTATCGACAGGAGAAGGGCTTCTCGTTTGTATGGGTGCGCTCGTGGCGGATGCGATGCTCGCTGCGCTTGAACACCTTCTCGCAGTAGGCGCATGTGTAATGGCTCCGCTGGCCACGGATGCGACGAACCCGGCTGCTTATCTCGTCGCCAATAACTGCCGGCGGTGCATGTACAATGATCGAGGCCATAGTCAGAGAGACTGGCTTAAGGGGCCGAGGTTGTGCTTGCTGGTGGACGAGACTGTAGCCAGAGGAGACAACAGCATCAGCGCCATAGCGGCTCTGCAAAAATGTAGTAAAGTACAGAGTGCGCCGCTGTGTGGTCGTGATGATGCCGAACACACGAACGATAGGAGCAGCTGATGCTGCAATGCGGTTATTCCGGGGAAGATGGCAAGCCGATACGGGGTAAAGGCGGGGGAGATGAGACGAGTGCCGATGCTGGGTCGAGATGCAGCGGCATACGCACTAGAAGGGCGCTAGCTGACCCCAGATGAGTCTTGATAGTCGTTGACCAGCTGCTGCACCGCTGGTCACTTTCAGCTTGTCTCAATCCGGGTCACCGGCTTGACTAGCGTCTTGGAGTGAATGAGCATCTGCGGGGAAGTATATATGTCTCGCCCGGGCCCTCTAGACGGGTTATTCTAGCACGTGCATGCTTGAATCCTCTAGTTATAAGTCCTATCCGCCAAAGTGTCATTGGACCCCTTAATAGGTACTTAATGATCCTTCCATTGAGGAGCCGCGCTTCGAGGATCGCTAAGGCGGACCATTTCCATCGTTTGACATCGATGATAGTATATAGTGATCAAGTGTCTCCGGGCTGACAGGCTCGGATTCTTTTACGACTTGAGGCATCTGCAATGCCCTGAGTCCTCGACTGAGTCATTGTTAAGACCAAGAGCCAGCTGGAGAGAAACTCGAGGATCACTTGTCTCTGACTAAGCCCAGATGCGGAGAGGGAGTGGTATCAGAGACTCTTGGATGACCGCGCACCTCTGAGACGGTTGTTCCAGGGTTTGTGGGATGGGGAGACGAGGTGCGTGTGCTTTGTGCTTGTCCTTGTGCAAGAGCGTGAAAAGCGCAGCCTATGGATGGGATACACACCGTACAGATCGTTTGTTTCCGGTTTACTGCGAGCAATGCCACAGAGTCTGACATTGCAACATATATGTCATATATGTCTCCTGGACCTCGGGAGTTCTTGACGAAGCAAGATATCACCGCGACGTTGCAGTGAAAATCATAGGCTCAAAAGCCAGCAGCCGTTCTACTCTCCCTCGACCGAGTGATACAGGCTCTCGAGCCCCTCATATGAGCCATCGTAGACGATTGCCACAAGCTCGTCGGCGTCATGATCAGCGTGGCGCTCGCCGGAGAACACCAGCCAACCTATGTTAGCGTCAGTCACTGTCTCTCAAATCTATGCGCGGGCAGCAACTCACCAAGCTCGTATTCAGTTTGCGGCATGCTCAGACACGTGCCAAAGTTCGCCCCGTCATTGCGGAACACCTTCTCGACGGTCTGGGCGCGGTGCACGTCGTCCTCGTCGCGGACTCCCCGGTCGCAATCCCGTTTGTAGGCCGCCACAAAATCCAGACCGAACACGGCCTCGTCGATAGCAAGCAAGTAGCCATCCTTCCGCACGTTGCACTTGGGAGTGTTGTAGGGATCGCCGGTGTCTGGGACCGGTCCGATCACCGGTTCCGCCCACCGCTGGAACTCGGGCTCCAGGTTCTTGCCAAAGTGCGTGGACCAGTCATAGCGCCCGACATACAATACGTCCTGCGAGATGTTAGTTTCAGAACGCAACAAGCGGAGGACAGACAGCCCACCTTGTCTGTATGGCGATTCCTGTTGCTCACCGCCCCCGGGCCGGTCCCGTCTAGCGCCCGCACTCTCGCTAGGGCGTCCATGGGACCGACATCCTCATGATACAGGATCCAGCCGACGTGCCGCTCCGGCGCGTCCGGGTCTGACCCCGTCTCTCCTGCCCTGGCTCTCGTGCTGTACCGCCGCACCTTCCACCGGCCGTTGCGGGCTGCAGACCTGTACGTGAACCGATGCTGGACGATGGTCCCGCCCTCCAGCTCCGGGGGCGCGTGGTCTGCGTTCTCGGTGAAGCCCGGATGCGACATGGCGTAGTACAGGCAGAGGACCTGGCCCCAGAAGAGCGAGCCAGAGCTGACCGTGAAGACGGATCGGTCCGGGATGAGCTTGCCGTCGGCGCTGCGCATGCTGTGCGCCTGGATCTCTGCCGACGGACGAGAAGGCGCAGGCTCTGTGTGTGCCTCGACAGGGGGGCGCGGTTCTGCATGCTTCAATCCTTGGAGCCGGTCTCTCTCCGCGCGCTCTCGGTCTTCCTTGGTCAGCCAAGGCCGAGCGGCGTAGTACTCTTCCTCGATGGACGCCTGCAGCTGCTTTCTGCCTTCCGACGATCTCCATTCATCGATCACCCGTGTCCTGTGGCGAAACACCGACGCTACCCTCGCCTCAGCTTCGTCCTGTTCCAAGAGTCGTACGTCAAAGTTCTGAAACTCCCCGTGCGCGATACAGTCCTCCCACTGCGTCACAAACACAGAGACGTCCCTCAACTGCTCCTTCCCGTTGGCTTCGTTCGCCTCAATCTGCCTGGTCCGCGGGAGAAGGTTGCTGTTCAGCTCGATGCCCAAGTTCACCCTATCCAGCGGGGAGAGACCGCCCCGGCCTTTCAGCTCGCGAATCTCTTCCACCCGTCGAGTCTTGCGCACCAACTCGTCGTTCTGCGGTCCCAGCCGGCCCCTCTCCCGCTGCCGCGCCAAGTACGCGTGAGCAGACCTCGCTCTCCGCCAGTCAACCAGAGCCACCTCCACCTGCGAGCCCTGCGACCGCCGGCCAAGGCAGTGCCAGAAGCTGTCGTACCGGTTGAATAGCTGGCGGAAGAGGCGGTGTGGCTCGCCGATCTCCTCGTCCAGGAACAGCACGCCGACGACGCGAGCCAGCGCCGCTGCCTTGGTCTCCAGCACCAGCTGCAAGACGGGGGCGTGCGTTTCGGCGATCTCAGCGCCTGTCTCGAGCGCGTCGAGGTCAAAGGCGCGCACGTCGGCCAGCGTCGCGTCCCAGGGCAGCGGACGGTCGTGCCACGGGGCATAGCCGCGGTCTTCGCTGTACTGCTGGGGGAAGATGGTGAACTGTCCCTGGTACTTCCTGAGTATGGCGAACTCGCGCTCGACTTGCTCGGCCAGCTGCAGCAGGGTAGTGCCGCGCGCCACGGGCTCGGAGAGGACGTAGCGGCCGAGCACATCCATCGGATTGGCGCGCATGGCGCTCACCGCGTCCGGCCCCTCTAGGGGACGCCGGGGAAATCTGACCAGCGGAGGAAGCTTCCATGCCGACTCTGGGAAGTCGGCGAAGAGGTCGGGCAGCAGAGCGCGGGCGATCATTGGGTCGTGGTGCAGGAACAGGTGAACTGTGAAATGGGAAGGCCCCTCTGAGGCTGCCATTCCGGAATCGACGGGAAGGATGAAGGGCTGGAAGAGCTGCCGCGGAGGCTGAGCGATACCCAAGAATGATGAGAGATCGCAGACCAGGATGTAGAGGAGGATGAGGAGCATCTGCGCCGAGATCAAGTCCCGGTGAGCGGGATGGGTCACTGCCTTGCGCAGCACCACGTCTCGATCTCGACCATCCTTCAAAACAAAGGGGCGGTTACTGTATTTGCGAGGGACCTCCTCTCCAAGGAGGCTTGGATGCCTAACGTGATTCCCGGGCAAAGATGCGGAGTAGACGGTGGAAAGGGGTCCGCCATTCAGATGCCAAGAAGTACTGCAGCTGCCAAGAGTCGACCTCCAACTGCCAAGCATAGTGTTCTGTGCCGAAGTCTCGATCGTGGATCGAGTCGAATCACCGTTTCGGGATTCAGGGCGAGTCTCTGTGAGTTTGAAACTCCGGAATATCTGTGTCGGCAAGTCTCGATTCCCCTATGCTACCCTCCTGACAATCCGATTCGGAGCCAGAGCGATGAATATTGTCGAGTTGAAACCGGTTAGGTCCTCTCTTGCGTCCCCTGGCAGCATGATTCTCCGCGGCCATCATCCGGTTAACATCCGTGTCCCGGTCGCTGAGGGCCGTAACCCTGCATCTCTCGCAGGCGATAGGTGCCATCTCGCCGCAACTCCGTCCTAGCATGTCCCTAACCTCCCTATTATTGTCGACACGAGTGTACTTTTACACGTCGCGGGCAGCACTGGACGTCCCGGCCGTGGTACCTCTCTATGAAGGACCGCTTGTGGTCAGTTAGGTTTAGACGCGCCATCCCGCTGCCGGCGGCCTTGACGGAACATACAGAGCCGGAAAAAACGACGGAAAGAAAAAAAAAAAAACAAGGAAAACCGGAGTAAAAGCTGTAGCGGGCTTACGCCCCGGATGGGCTTTAGCCGGACCTGCCGAACGACGGATGTTAGCACTCGTACGAGGCGTTGCAGGACAAGGACGGGCTATGTACCTCCGTCAGAGCAAAGAGCTCTTCCAACGCCAGAGGTTTGGCTCTTGGGTCGACCAAAATACTGTGCAACGCGGTGCTCATGATACAGTCCTTACCGATTCGATGTTAGCAGAGCGTCGAAGTAGACTTGCGTTCGTACGTATGGCAGTCTCGGGAAGTCAACACCACCCAGGGTCGCTTGGGGATTCTGTACTGAGTTAATCGTCCCGTAAGACCTCTGAGACCGTAGGATAGTGATTCGCTGAGGAGATGTTGGCGAGAACCCGTTCCACGACTGTGACGGGCCCGCGGGAGAATTCATCGATGACACGATATCTCACAGCTCATCGTACGCATCTCGATATCTGTTTGAAGACCATGTCTTGGCTTCTAACCTTTGCTTTCCCTCCGTCAACAGACTCACAACATCCGAGTACCAAGGCATCTTGTGGTATCTGTCTAAACGGTCTCCGAACAGCGTCCCCGTCGTCGACCCTCATGAGAATTTCTGGTAAGGGGTGTTGGATTACCGTGTCCGTAAGGTGCCGGCGTTGAGGGGTTCGAAACTTACATAGCGAACGACACTCAGGAATAGCCCATGATACCAACGGACGGATGTTTTGGCCTACGGCCCTACTTGGCGCTCCCAGCGACGGGGTGTTGGATGCAGCAGCGTTCCCGATGCTTGGAATGCTGGCAAAGCTGATGGGCAGCTGGCTCGGTGAAGAGGGCAAAGAAAGGGACAGGAGGCTGGCTGAACGGAATAGAAGTGTAGGCCACACCGTGATGACTTCAGATCAAAAAAAAACTGCTTACAGGCCTTGATAGCCTTCTGTATCAGGTCGCCGTAGCAGTCTGTAAACCTCTAGGCCACAGTCTGAGCCTGCATGCCAGGTATGGAGGGTTGGTGACTTGTTCTCGTAGCTGATCCCCATAGCTTTATGCGGACTCCGAAATAGCAAGCACCCGGTCCCCGTATTCCCACCCGGAACCTGCCAAGGTCGATCACGGACTTGAGTGTGGCGATGTCGATATTATTTGTGAGCTCGTCTGAAACGCCGCTGCTGTATGGCTTCTCGACGTCTCGCCATGTCTTACAGTTTGCCAGGCGGGCCGCGTCGATGCTCGCCTTGAGCAGCTTCTTCTCCTTGATCTCGATTTTGGCCGGTATGTGGGCGTATGCAACCGGCAGGGAGAGGTCCAGTAAGAGTGGATGGAAGACCCGTGTCGCTACGGCGCAGAAGTCCTACCCGCCGAGCCGCTCCCCATGCTAAAGTCGAGGAATTCGCTCGACTCGTCTGCGGCCTCGTCGAGTGCCAGGCCGCAACGTCCTCCTCCCTGGCTTGGGCCGTCGTGGGGACGCAGGGAAGTTGTCGAGGTCGATTATCCTGTCGGTACATTCTTCGAAGATAGCCCTTCTCCACTCGTTTCGAAACGAGCGTTCCACACAATGGGTGACAGACATAGTGGGGGTGATCTTTGGTGCCTCGCACACTAACATGGGTGATTCCCATGATACCAAGGGCCATGACAACTTGGCTACGTGAGACGTAGAGGTTAGCAAGGGAACTTTGAGCCGGGCTACGGCCAATATATGTTGACCTACATAAGATTCGACGCTGTAGCCAGGTCACGGCTGTGCTGGGCCTCGGCACGGGCGAAATTCCGCCGTCGACTGCACAGTAGAGACCAACGGAGATGAGAGCACAGTCAAGCCGTGCTTTCTCGGAAGGACGAAGCTATGAGCAAGGTAATTCATACCATGAACATTAAGAATATCTCCAGTAGTCTGGTTAATTGCGTCGAAGGGCTCATATATGGTAGTGAATCGGATTTTGGGTGACGACGGGCCTGAGGATGGGCCAAGGAATGGTGCCGTCGAAGCTTTGGTTGATACTGCTGCCAGCGACGACAAAATAGTCTTCGAGGATGCCGATACGTAGTGTAGTGCAGTCTGGTATGTACCGTTGGCATTTATCATTATGCCGGCTAGGATCGACTTAGTCTTCTTGCCTGACGATGGCGCTCCTGTGTCGGACCTATTTCGTTACCCTGCATGTGTTTAAACACGGAAACCGCGTGGGCCAGATCTCTTGTGGTGGCAAGGTGCGATGGAAACGCTGTGAATTCCGACGTCGTATGAGGTCGAGTGGCACCGTTCTTTGCAACGAGGATGCCGTCCTCGTCCAGTACGATTGACTGCAGCTCGTACTCCGGGTTGTGTCCCCGGGCTTGTAAAGGAGTCTACGTTGGTGAACTCGCAACTGATGCAAACGATCATCGCGCGGCACTGCGACGTTGTGTCTCATATTGATGAATGAGGTTGTCGGGTACTGCGCAGGCCGGTAGCTATTAAGCGTAAGAGGTGGACAGGTCTTGAAATTTTACCAGGTGAATGCTAACTTCATAGGTTCATGTTAGCATACAAGCAGCCACGCAAGTATAGACACCGCAGCTAGCTGTATCGCCGGCCATCTGGTAGTGACAAGAATTGCTAGTAACGGTAGTAGTAGTAGCGTCTTCGAATATCAGGCTTGTTAAGTCGCCGGTAATAGTTTAAGCTTTCCCTACAGCGCCGCTGTCTCATGTCGCCTCATGCTGTTCCAAGGTTTCAGACGCCAGCACGATGTCGTCACAATAGCTATCGGCCTCGCCAATATCTCCGAGCAGGACGTCCGACGTCCATCTGTCGTTGGACTTAGGCATTTGCGTTCCTATATCCCATAATGATACAGTAAACTGTGTACTGTCCGTCGGGCGTGACAATGGTCATAGCACATCGATCCTCCGGTGCCACACGCCATTGATAGTAAAACGAAACGGCGTCCAGTAGGATGGACTCGTATACAGTGTAGAGCTTTGCCATCGGGTCAATGCAGAGAAGGGCCTAGTCGATATTATTTGTATTAAGCCCGGCAAGCAGACGATCAACAAGCTTGTCGTCGTGCCGCAGGAAGTTATATCTGATCTTATCTCTGGGTTGTGTTTTGATCGATGATAACGCTAGTGGATCGACGGAGGCGTAGCTTAGGCATGAGCAAGCAAAGGCAGCACCTGTAAAGCATTGGATTAAGGTATGGATGATGGTATCGTTGAATGACCGTCCGGAGTTAGACACTCTCTGCACCTCCTCCTCAGAGATGTTCTCGAATGGCGAGACGCTTATAAAGTTCTCTAGAGCGCCCTCTTTGATGCCAGAGACTGAACCCCATCCCCCCGACGTTCGCTTGTACCCTAGGAGGAACAAAGAGCTGTTGCCATCGGTCGACGTGTACCGATTGTCTACCCGTCGTTCTCCTTCTCGGCCCGCACGCCTTACCACTACGCGGCCGGAGCCACGTCGTACGACGTCTTGCCGCCCCCAATGGTGGTTTTCGCGGCGAGGTGGGGGGGCGCGGTGGCCTGGACGCGCTCAGCCTCGGCCTTTTCGAGGGCCTGTTTGCATATATTAGTCAGGATCGGCTTATCCTAGCACCCCAGTCACCGCGAGTAGACGATGGACTATAGAATGACCGAGCGAACGACTAAACGAAGCACTCGCAAAAAGAGCCTGTAAGCCTGCAAGCCAGCGAACTAGCGAGCCAGCGAGTGAATAAACAAACGAAGGAGTCTGGATGAAAGTGTCGAGTACTCGCAGCCAGGTCGGCCTACATAGGTCCTTGTTAGTTATTTCTACCGACACGCAAGGTATTGTATGTGACTAGAGACTTTACATACCTTGACCTTTTCGGACCAACCGGCCCTCTGCTTCTCCTTGTCCTCCTTCTTGGCGTTTTCCTTCTAAAATATTTCGTAAGTACAGAACATCGCCTATAGGTCAGGGTAGACAAACCGGGTCGAGGATGGCGAGGCGTTGCAAGTGGTTGTTGTTAGCTCGTGTGCTGGTGAACTTATCTGTCTGTCCTCTGCCCTAAAGACTAATCTCCCCTCCAAGATCAACTTGGAGTACACTGTCATCAGGTGCAACGACATTCTTCTCGGCCGTCTTCTTCCCAAGCGCTCCTTGCTGAGTTTGGTCCTTTGCTATTACAGCGGCAGCGTTCTTCCGCCCGCTAGCGTCACTTTCCGAACTCAGTCCGTATCATTACTGGCGTCCAGGGTCCGTCCGCAGGAAATTAGAGCTGTTGCAACAGTCTTTGCTTTTCCCTTCTTGAGCTGTTGCTGTGTTGCTGGAGTTGCTGGTGCCGCAGCTGTTGATGATGATGATTTTGGAGAGAAAAGAAAAGAAGGGGGGAATTTTGTAAGGTGGTAAAAGATTGATGATAACAACCAGCTCGATGGTAGTTAACTGATGACGAGGTTGATAGTCGTTGTTCAGGTTCAAAGTCCTAAAGTGCCTAGGATCAGGGTCGAGATAGCGGTTTGATTGTTGACCTGGACATGGTGGTTGTAATGTTGTGGGTTGGGCGGCGAGGCGAAGGACGACACTACCGCGGGTCTGGGCGGTACTGCTTCTTCAGGGTACATCCAGCCGCCTCTTCCATCTCCGGTCCGGCCTCGCATTTTTCCCGATTCTCCACCCGTTCTGGTTTATCGTCGAAGAGCAAGCTAATAAATCCAGGATATGTCACGGTTCACCAAGGAGGATGAATTTGAGGAGGGCAGCGTTGTCGGCGGCGGCGGAAGCGGTGGCGGCCGTGAGGGTATCGACCAACTTGGTGGCGGCCGCGGCGGTGGTTGCGGTGGCGATGGTGGTTGCGGCGTCGGTGATGGCGTCGGTGATGGCGGTGATGGCGGTGATGGCGGCGGTGTTGGCCTTGTTGGCGGCGGAGACTCCGTAGAACGAGAGGACGCGGAGCCGACGAAAAAAGCTCCAGACACGGAAAAGCGAGACAAGGAGGGTAGCCATGATAGGCCGGTCTGCTTTTATTTGGGCCGGGTGTCTTCGACGAAAACAAAGCCGATCCTACTGATCCATATCATCATCAGCTGGAGGCGTGGTGTTTGGAGTATCCGGGGAAAGGCTAGCTTCCTTTCTGGAGACTCTGACGTTGCTCAAGCTTGGTTCTCACGTAGACCACGAGATGCGCCCTCCCTCCTTTCCAGATGGCGCCGAACACCATAATAGTTATTTTTGGCTTGAAGTGAACGGCCAGGTGATGTTCTCTGGCTTCCACTTATCCTTGGGGCCGTTAATCGTTGTTGCAGTTGCGGTAGCTGCAATATCCTCGTAGTACTCCGTGAGCTTTTCGGATACCGAACTACAAAACGCATTAGAAGCTCGTAATCTCGAAGCCACCCAGATCCAAGAGAGCGCAACCGAACTATTGATTGCTTTGTCAAAGGCATGGTAATTTGTAAAGGGGAAAATGTGTGCTTCCTCGGGATCCGGCATGCCAGAAAACACACAAGTGTGTCTATCTCGGTCCTTGACCTACATCTCTGTTAGTCGTTTTCGGAGGGAACATATAGTAGAGACGTACTTGATCTGCGAACCCGCTTCTCATTACCGAGCTGGAAGGTGTAGGCATTCCCGGTTCGTTGAGAATCGCCGGATTTGTTTCAGCGTGTCGCCCAGCGTAAAAGGCTTGTCGGCCGCTGGAAGGGTCTCATGTTCAACCTGGCTTGCTGCTCCTTTCTTTACGAACTGGCTCTTGATGGGCGGATTGTGTCGCTGGAGAGCCCGCGGTATTGATCAAGGGCGTTTGGGCCTCTTCAGGGAGATGTTGCATGATCTTCATCACGCTCGTAAGGATCGAGGCGAGACTTGAGCCGTCGTCACAGGACTTTGATACTGTCTGCGAACTTTCGATTGATGTGGCCTTGGTTTTATCTTTCGTCGCCGCCAGCGTTCCAAATGGTCTTTGGGCGAATATGTGACGGGATTGCTGGTCTCCCAGAGCCTGGCTCACAAAGCTGCCACGACTGGGAACCGTGGTCCGAGCTGACCGACTCCTGCCACTTGGGAGCATCGACTACCAACGGTTCCGTCTCCTGCGGACTCTCGGACCTTCGTCAAACGCTCTTCAAGACTCTTACAGAGGCCAGTATGCGCCGTCGTGTCATTGGCGGAGTCGCCTGTGCCTTCGCCCGCTGTTGGCGCATATGATGGTAGTAGCGGCCGAAGTTGGTGATGTCGTAGGAGAGATGGTGGCGCTCATCGTTGTTCACAAGACAGAAGCGGCAAGGGAAGGTGGCCTGACGGCTCAAGCACCCAGAGAGTTTTTGCTGCATGACCATGTCACCCACAAAACAACTCGGAAACGAGACGCTACATTTGCACCACTTCAAGACCTAATCCTCTTGCATCGTTATGATTTTCGCAAAGTGGCCATGTTCGTTGTGTACCTATTCCAGGGCCTTTCGGACATCGGGTTGGTTTAGGCAATATGCAGGCGAGTCGTCGATCTCATGATATTAGAGTGCTCCGTCAATGACCCGGTACCGTGAAGGGCGCCTCACAGTGTTTCGATATCTGATCTGGGTCCATGTTCGCACTTCCGGCCCTCGTTTTCCATCGCGTGATTGCATCAGGATGTCGCGATACCATTGCATGGAGAGATAGCTGTCGAACTTTTCCACCATCGACGCTCGGGAATTCACTAAAAGTTGGGCTAACATGACTTCTCTGCATATTTGTGGCGACGTGTAAAATCGAAGATGGCGGTAAACACATCGGGATCAAAGACTCATTAGAGCTCCCTCGCCAGGCGAGCTGGGTTCGTTTCTTTCTTGAGCTGAGTGTATTTAGGCTTTTCGAGTACCGTTTCCAACCATTTCTAGTACCAATCAGTGAAATGTAAATGTAATGCCGGAGAACATTACATAACCGGCCGTTGCGATGGATCCTCGATTCCAGTGATCGCCATCCTTCATCAGGGTTTTGCGTAGCATGGCTTTGAGACCCTCATGCCTGTGTGAGGCAACTTCGGGAAGACAAAAAACATTGGCTATGCCCTTCTGCAAAGCCTGGTTGGCAAATGCATGGGGTACATGGGGTACTTGAGAGGACTTGCTGCTTCCGGTCTCGCTTGAAGAGTGAGCCTTCTTGGTGGTGGTGGCGTCTTGGCTGTTGGCGTGCCGGGGTTCGATTGTCGGGAGAATGGGCCGTGGGGGACAGTGATATCTTCGTCGATACCTTAAAGTATTTGACGACTATCTATATCATTATGGCAAGCCCAACAGGCAGTCGTAGTTGTTCTGCACAAAACTTGGAAGGAGCGCCTTGAGGGCAAAGCATCGGACCTTCTCAGCTGGCCACTTGCTATTGCTAAGCGTCTGGTTTACCGACAGAACTGTCAGGGTGAGCTCCGACGGAAGTTGGATTGCGTCCTTCGCCATCTTCTCTTGAGCCTCTAACTCCTTGTCCTTCTGTGTAGGGTTCTTTTTCTGCCTTGTCTTCCCGGGACGTCACACGCCTCAGTGACATCTCTCGTCAAGATTGTAAAGGATGTTTTCAAATCAAGATATTGATATTGGGCTTCGGTTACTCCATGTTGGCCCGAGGAGCTTTATTTCGATGACTGAGAAGATAGCATAATGACTTTCAGTTAGAGGAACTCGAATGAATCTGGATAACGTAGTAGAAGCGTTGTGACGAGGAATGAATGGTTCTATCTTCTGTGACGAGTCGTAGGATTCCGGATTTGATTTATTTTGACCTGTGGTGATTCAAGTAAGAATGGTCAGGAAGGTGCAACATGATGCGGTTGCCTTCTTGTCTTCTCTGGTGCCCGCAATGGCAGGTGTTCTGAGTCTGTGAAGGTGCATCTTCATTTTTGCCCACTCCTAAACACCTCGTCTTAGGTTGTGATATTGAGGGAAGAAGGAAACTGGAAACGCCTCTTCCAGTTTTCATGGGCGTAAGTAGGAAGCCTCCTGGCATTTGTGGCATCAAGCATGGCCCATCCTCGCAGAGTTGGTCATCAAATACCTCCTCACGAACCAGCCATTCTTGCTGTCGTGTGTGATAGAGCGAGATGAGGCTGAGCCTCGTCTGTTATAACCATTCCTAGCGCCTGAGAATTGGTGTATTGTCAAAGATGGTGGCAAGCTGGGAGGATGGAGGACGTGGATGTCAGTTGAAACACTCAAGAGTCGGCGCTGATCTGCTTACAAAAGCTGAAAGAACGGCATCAGCCACCGAGATTGGCAGGTGGATGTAACATGGCTACCAGAACAGAAGCAGAAAGGCGAGTAGGCGATGGACGATAACCTCATGAGCGTCTCCAGCCCTGTGTGATAAGTGCAGAGCTGGAAATTGTTAAGAAAGTCATGGACGATAGCTTCTCCAACTTGGTAAACAAGGTCGACACTCGCCCGAAGAAAGTCGATTCGATAGATGAGAAGGCAGCAGCAACGTGAACTGGCAGTATCGATGACCGGTGCTAAATGTACATCGGTATGGTGAAAAAAGAACACCGGCCATCCGGTTATACGTGCTGACTCCCGCCGCTCTGGTCGGTAAGCGCAGCTACCATCTTGTTGCGTGAAGTTATCTTATGGTTGAAGTTCGCTGCAAAATGATTCATTTTGTATTTGAAAGGTGTGTGAGCTGGGCTGGATGGGTTGGGTGGTTTTATAGGTAGGAGAAGGGCAAGTATGGATTACATCACGGCATCTATCACGTAGCAGAATCGGGAAAGAATGTGGTGTTGGCAACTCGCCCCTTCCATTTTCGTGGTCCACGACGGTAGAACCACACGGCATGTGTCCGCCCCGGTAAAGAAAGGAAACAGACGCCGGCCAGCCCTCTCCTCCACTCCCCGGGGTGTGGTCGACTCGCAGCTCGGGCCCGCTGAACGCTACAAACGCAGCAGGCAACACCGAGTGCTCATCTCGCACAACCCCTCCCCTTCCCTGCCTTCCCCTCTCCTTCCCTGCCTTCCCCTCTCCTTCCCTGCCTTCCCCTCCCCCAGGCGTGTGTTCCGGGTCACAACTCGGGCCTACTGACGCCATGAACGTAGCAGGGATAACCGAGTGCTCACCTCCCACAGCCTCTTCCCTCTGCTCCCCGGGGCTGTGGTCGACTCGCAGCTCGGACCTGCTGAACGCTCTAAACGTAGCAGGTGACACCGAGTGCTCATCTCGCACGACGACCCCTCTCCTCCTCCGGGGGGGTGTTTGGGTCGCAACCCGGGCCTGCTAACGCTGTAAACGTAGCAGGCATAACCGAGTGCTCGCCTCCCACGGCCCCATCCCTTCCCTCCCCTCTGCTCCCCGGGGCTGTGGTCGACTCGCAGCTCGGACCTGCTGAACGCTCTAAACGTAGCAGGTGACACCGAGTGCTCATCTCGCACGACGACCCCTCTCCTCCTCCGGGGGGTGTTCGGGTCACAACACGGGCCTGCTGAACGCTGTAAACGTAGCAGGCATAACCGAGTGCTCGCCTCCCACGGCCCCTCCCTTCCACTGCTGCCACGCCGGGCCAGCCAAACAAAACCACCAAAACAACCAACTCCCCAACTCCTCCTCACAGGTAGGCCTGCCACGCCGGGCATCCCAAAAAAAAACCCCCCAAAAAAACACCTTCCTCCCTTCCAACCCGCCACCCCACCTCCGGTATGACTGGCTTGTCGGCGGGACGATCCGACTACCCTCCAGCCCTAAAACGACCAGTCAACCGAGAAGTGGGGGGCCCCCCGACCCACGCCCTCCCTCCGACCCGCGGACCTCAACGTTGGAAGTTGGGGAGCTGCTGCCGCCAGTTCGGGTGGTGCCGGCCCAGGTGATCGTACCTGTTTAGGCGCGACCCGCAGTCGCGCCCGCACAGGGGGCAGTGGCAACCACCCGGCTGCTGGCGGCGCAGCTCCGCCTGCTCCGCCTGGTGCGCGGCGTCGTGCTTCCGCGCGTGCTTGGCAAGCACCGACGCCTTGGCGTACGACGCCCCACAGACGCCGCAGACGTGAGCCTTCCGGCCCGCAGGGTCGGAGTTGTGCGTTTCCCGCACATGTTTGTCCAGAGCCTCCTGGCTCTGGTACACGAAAAAGCACCCCGGAAAGGCGCAGGTCAGGATATTGGAGGCGGCATTGGCCGAGGCGGCCGCCCCACCCGCTGCATCGTCGTCGTCGTCGTCGTTGCCTCCGACGCCGTCGCCGCCATCCTCGTGCTCGTGCTCGGGCTCGTCCTCCTCCCCCGCTTCCTCTTCCTCGTCTTCGTCCTCGTTCTCGTTCTCGTTCTCGTCCTCGTCCTCGTCCACGTCCATGACCATGTCCTCGTCCATGGCCTGGTCCTCTTCCTCATCGTCGTCGTCGTCATCGTCGTCGCCATCGTCGCTTTCCGACTCCGCGACGATGCCCAAGCGGCGCTCCAGCTCGGCAACACGCTCCGCCAGGAGCACATTGGCGTGCATTTGCTCCGTCAGTTGGAGCCCAAGGGTCTCCAACTCCCCCTGTTGTTGCAGGCGATGCTGCTCGAAGGTGGCCTCAAGCCGGCGTAATTGACGCTCAAGAGTCATCTCGTCGAATTCGAGAAGCAAAGGATCAATTTGCTGGTTTGGATCTGGATCGATTTGATGGTTTGCGTCTTGGATCTGCTGGTTTGCGTCTTGAATTGGGAGGAACGCGTTGAGATGATGAGGTTGGTTGGGATGAGCAGGAGCGAGAAACGGCAGAGGGTTATTGATTGGGAAAAACGCGTTGAGATGCTGAGGTTGGTTGGGATGATGAGCTTGGTTGAGATGATGAGCTTGGTTGAGATGATGAGCTTGGTTGGGATGAGCAGGAGCGTGAAACGGCAGAGGGTTATTGACGTGAGGAAGGCCATTTTGGCCAACCTCTGGGTGGTCCGAGCGTCTTCCTGTTGACATCTTGAGGTCCAAGCGGCGTGTCTTATCGGGTTGCGGTCGCTGGTTGGTGGATGAGGCGGGAAACTCGTGATCTGGGGTGAGTGGGAGATCTTCGGATAATCAGAAAAACAAAGTCTGGGGCGGGTTTTATGCGTGGGAAAGTTTTGCCAGGAATTTTCAGCGTGACGAGGCGCTCCAAGCTTGCAATCGTGGGCCCAGGGCGCAGGTGAGCCCTACCAGCAATTCACCGGCCAGTCACCAGCCAGTCACCAGTAGTACCAACGCATGTACCTTTCAAGACCCTTTTGCAACACGCAGCCTAACCTACCCAGGACCTGTAGAAGTCTTCACCATTGTACAACATTTTCCTCCCATACCAGTAGCATGGAGACACCCCAGGCAACCATGAGGTTCCCAATTGACAAGACACCTGGCACAATGACGGCAGGAGAATCACCATATGGACATCATCACCACTTGTAGTAAGGAGAGAGGCAGCTCTATGACTTGATATAGCTTTTACAAACATCAATGAATACTATGAGTGACTTCATGACATCGTGACGATGAAAGGCGACTCGCTGTAGATATGCACGAGTCTTGTGAGATCAGACAAAGCAGACCAGTCTCAAGTCCACAAAGACACCGCCAACCACCGGTCACCTTGACAGATGGTGATATCCAGGACAGCCAGCATTAAAACTCTATCCCGGAGATCAAGCACCACAAGTGTTGGACACAGCTGGACAGATCAGGAAGCACTTGCGGTTGCCAGGGAGGACTGGAAGATCCCAAGATCGTTGAATGCTTTTCTGGGGCAAGTGTGCCAAGCACTGCCTGGTGACGGATGATGACAACACAACGGGACGGATAAAAGAGAAACTAGGGTCTGTCTGGTTTGCCATCACCGCTCCTCTGGTCAACTTGTCGTTACTCGAACCACGGCCGAACAGCCAGGTAAGACGGCAGTGGTGCAAGGACAGGAGACTCAAGGACAGGAGACTCGTTAGGATCAGTCCCAAGATGAGGCAACAAGATTGAGGAGCAGCATGGTTGGAAGCATGACTAGGGTCACACTGAGAGAAGAGACGGAATGAGAACGATGGGGTATTCATGGAATTGATTACTTGAGACATCAGGGGAGAGTGCCCATAAGGGAGTGTCCCGTGGCCTCGATACGCCAAGCACAACAGGGCGTAATAGATGCTTGTAGGAGAGGTCGAGCAACACGACTCTGCTCTCGCCATGTGGCGGTAATGCCATGTCGAGACATCGGCCGTCGTAGCCAGTATAGCCATCACCATTTGTAAGATAGTACGTGGTCGACTGGCTCCAACGGTTGATCAACGAGCATAGCTGGAGCAAAACAAAAAAAAATTGAGCATATACCTCCTTGAGACAGATGGTTCATCCAGAACGGATGTGAACCTGGGTAAGATTTGCCGAAGGACTCTGGGGACTTGTCATACACCCGTATGCCCTTCGAAGGCATGCGATGTCTGCGAAACGGTCCCTCTGGGACGAGCTTGCCAGCCAGGACCAGGCAGGACATGCTCTTCACAAGATGGGCAAAAATCTCACAGTAAAATCCCACCTAGGCCTGCATCGTGGAGAGGGCCTCAGTGAAGCGTCTCCTGCTCGAGGAAGTCTCCATTGCCGGGCTTAGCAATCTGGTGTCGCCTTCTGATCGTCCCATAGCTCCATGTTTAGCCTACAAACCGTTAGCATCGACATGATATAAGGTAGCCAAGAAGATAGACTCTGGAACCGTGTTAGAGGCACACGAGGAGTAAAGTGGTCGATGGAGAGCCTGAAGTGGTTGAATGACGCGCGAAGCAATGAGGCGCTCGAGGAGACCTGCCACAACCCTGCCGTGTGATCAACATAAAGAGCAGGTGCGTCACCAGATGGCATGATGAGATCTGCTTCCGTTTCCGAGAATGGCTGTCACGAAGACTGAGTGAAAAAAAGACAGAGTGAAAACAGCAAACTGACGAGGTTTTTGTTGCTCCCAAGACGCGACGTTGAAGTAAGGCTGAGGCAGCGAATCAGGAATTGATACGGCTGGCCAATGAAAATCGTCGATGTGTCTCCACTTGGACGTAGAAAACCGACAGGGATGTGCGGCACGGTGAGCTGTCAGTGGGCGGGGGGCGATCAAGGCGCTCCTTCCCCAATGCAGCCAAAGTTTTTCTGGGTCCCCCCGGGTCGATAACGAGAGCGAGTAGAAGAAAGGGAAGGCGCGACGGAATTCTTCGCATCGACAGTCCGACACTGCCAGCGACACCAGCCTGCCACCTGCCCGATCTCTTACCGGACGAAGGAGCTGTCTTCCCCCCCCCGAGGCAACACAGCGATGACTTCGTCAGAAGACGACGACGGCCGCAACGGCCCGACGAGACCCTTTTCCATGTCCCCCGCGCCGCCTGCCATGTCACCGCTGACACCCGCCACCCGCTCGGCCGCCGCCTCCGTCGTCCACGAGAACCACACCGTCGACAACGACCTGCCGGACGGCAACCACAACCACAACAGACCACGGGACCCGGCCACTCCTACCCGCGACGACGCCGACGTCCCGCCCCTGACTGCCGACGCCGTGGCCCCCGCCGTCGCGCTTGCCCACGGAAACGGAGACCTGGCGTCTCTTGCCCAGATGCCGATGGACCTCGACGTGTCCCTACACACGCCCGCCACCACCAGGCGAGGCCACGACACCACCTTTTCCGCTGCCGAGATGGGCATGTTCAACCACTCCGCCATGCCTCCCATGACCCCGTTGTCCCACAACATGAGCCTGATGATGGCTCTCGCCCAGCTTTCCGCGAACCAGATCAGCCAGGTGCCCCCTACACCGACCGTCGTCACCCCGGCACAGGTCTCGCTGCCGAACCTCATGCACGACACGGGCGACCATCTCGTTCAGAACACCGCGGGAGGGCCCGTCGGCGTGTCCGCAGCACCACCCGCACCGCTCGAGAGCTTCGCGCGCATCGAGTTCGCCGACAGCGTGTTCCAGATGACCACCTACGCCGTCATCATCGGCCGCGACCAGAGGGCGCTGGAGCAGGCCCGCCGGGACGAGCGGCGAGCCGAGGACTACCAGAGGCGTGTCGAGGAGAACGCCGCCGCCGGCCTGCCCCCGCCATCACCACCCTCCCAGGAGCCTCGCAAGTTCAGCAAATCGTACGTCAGCGAGGAGGGCGGCATGCTGGGTCCCGAGTCGGACGGTGACGGTGACGTGCGGCCGACCAAGCGGAGGAAGACCGAGGCTGGCGGCGGCGGCGGCTCCGGGTCGAGCCACTCGCAGCAGCAACAACAAACCGCCGTGGCCGAGGAGCAGGCCGCTGCCGACGCAGCAGCGGACAAGAACCTCATCGCCAACAGGCAGTACGTCTCGCACACGCCCGGGGCGGCAGCCGTCGACCTGGCTTCCCTCCGGCCGTCGCCGTCCTACGTGCCCTTCATCGGCATCCACTCGCCCGGCCCCGGCATCGCGAGCAAGACCAAGGCCATCTCGCGAGAGCACCTGCGGATCCAGTTCAACCCGCGCGAGGGCATCTTCGAGGCCATCCCGCTGCACAAGAACGGCTTCTTCTGCGAGGACGTGCACTACAAGGAGGGGCGGGCCATCCTCCACAGCGGCGACCGCCTGCAGATCAAGGACATCGAGTTCGCCTTCATCATCAACGGCGTCGCCCCCGGCAAGACGGGCGCCGAGGAGTACGCCGGCGAGGACGACAAGTCGCGCAGGCGCTACTCCGAGGGCGGCAAGGAGATGAGCTTCGACTTTGAGAGCTCCCACGCCGGCGAGATCCAGAGCACTAGCAGTGACGAGGAGGAGGACAACCTCGCCGACCTCGCCCGGGAGGAGAGCGGGAGCGAGCTGTCCGACGTCGGAGAGGACGAGATCGAGGACGTCGACGAGAGCCAGATCCTCGAGACGGTCGAGACCGACACGCCGCCGCCGCGGGTGGTCCGCGAGGAGACGCAGGAGACGACGCGGGAATCACCACAACAGCAGCTGCACCAGCTCCAGCAGCTGCAGCAGCAGGACTTTTCCGACCAGCAGATCAAGAACGAGCCCATGCTCGACTTCGACGGCCTGCCCATGATGCCGCCCAAGAAGCGTGGCCCCGGCCGCCCGCCCAAGAACGGCATCATGTCCAAGCGCGAGGAGCGGCTGCGCAAGAAGATGGCCATGGAGATTGCGCGGAAGACGATGCCCCAGCCGCCGCCGGGAGAACCCCCCGTCAAGCGCAAGGTCGGCCGGCCCAGGAAGCACCCGCGGCCCGAGGACGACCCGGAGCGGCCGGAGAAGCGCAAGTACAAGCCGCGGAAGCCCAAGGGCGAGGACGGCGCCGAGGGACTGTCGGACGGGGGCGGCGGCGGCGGCGGCGGCGAGAAGCCGCCCAAGGAGAAGCGGAGGGAGAAGCCAAAGACGCCGCCGCTGGAGCTGCGGAAGGAGGACTTCACCGAGGAGCAGCTGCAGAAGCCGAACAAGAACTACGGCGTGCTGATCGACGAGGTGCTGACCGAGGCCGCCGGGGACGGTTTGACGCTCAAGCAGATCTACAAGCGCATCCAGAAGAAGTACCCCTACTACTACTTCGTCGTGGACACCAAGGGCTGGGAGAGCAGCGTGCGCCACAACCTTATCGGAAACGACGCCTTCAAGAAGAACGAGGAGACGCACCTGTGGAGCCGCGTGCCGGGCATCGAGCTCGACGCCGGCAAGAAGCGCAAGGCGCCGTCGCCGGACCAGGCGCAGGCGTCGCTGCACCACGGCTACGGCCAGCACTACCAGCAGCAGCAGCAGCAGCAGCAGCAGATGCCGCATCCGGGCATGTATCCGCACGTGGCCCAGCAGCAGCAACAAGCGTACCAGGCCGGCGCGATGCCCCCGCCGGGTTACCCGCCCAACCTCGGCAACCAGCCGCAGCAGCAGGCCGCCACGAGTCCGCCGCTGCCGCAGCAGTACAACGCCATGCAGCAAGCCCTCGCCCCGAACCAGCAACAGCAATTGCAGCAGCAGCAGCAGCAGCAGCAGCAGCAACCACGGCCCGGTTACCAACCCGCGCCCGCAGCCCCTGCGCCGGCCCAGCTCGCGGGATACGGACCGTCGCCGCCGGCGAGACCGGTGCAGATCGGTGCCCAGGGCCAGCCGGCGACGTACAGCTCGCCGTACGCGGCCAAGCCAGCACCGGCGCCGCCCACGAACGGCGTCGGCACTCCGACTCCGCCAGTGCAGCATGTTCAGCACCAGCAACAGCACCAGCAGCCAACCCAGCTTCCACAACAGCAACAGCCCGCACCGCAATACAACGCCCAGCAGCAGCAGCGCCCGCCACAGTACCAGCAGGCGACCCAGATGCCCGTCCAAGGCCAAGCACAGCAGCCCCACGGACAGCCCTCCACACAGGCGGTGCAGGGACAGCATCAAGCCATCCAACCTTCGCCCCAGGCGCAACCGCACACACGACCCATCCCTGCCCCCCAGCAACGACCACCCACCACCTCCACCCCCCCAGCCCCGCTGGAACCACCCGTCCGCCCCGACGTGGTCAGCTTCATCAACAACTTCAAGAAGAACGTGATGGAGCACCTCTGCAAGCGGACCGACAAGGCCGAGGCCGTGACGCTGTCCGTCATCAACCGCGGCCTGGGCCTCACGGACGCGAGCATGGTGCCCGAGCAGGAGGGGATCGAGAAGGTCGTCCTCGGCGTCTTCGAGCAGACGCGCGACAAAGCGTACCCTCCCACCTCTACCTCCGTCTCTGCCCCGTCTACCAACGCCTCCTCTGCGGCAGGACAGCCCCCGCTCGACCCGGGCCTCGTGGCCGTGCTCCGCGCCTTCAAGGCCAAGTGGGTCGACACGCTGGGCGGGAAGCTCGGGACCGCGAAAGCCGAGGCGCTGCTGCTGTCGGCCATCGACCGGTTTCTGGGATTCTCGGAGCGCACGATCTTGCAAGGGGGGGAGAAGGAGAAGAGGGAGTACGAGCAGGCCGAGGACATGCTCATCCCGCAGTTGCGGGTCGAGGTGAGCAACTGGCAGAGGGCGAGGGCTGGTAGTACTAGGTAGGGGTGAGACGGGATTTGGTTTGGTTGAGCGTATATACTATATCGCGATGGGGTTCGCTTATCTGGTTTATTTTTTTTTTTCGTTGCTTTGGGAGTATGCTAGGGATTATGCTGGCGGTAGTTTATGATTGCTTTGTCGCTGGAACAGGGTGTCGACATGGTACACACACATACACACTCACGGATTTGGACGGTTGCTAGAGAGTTATCGGGCTATTCATCCTGGCCATTGATGAGGGAGCTTAGGAGACGATGCAAGCAGTCTTAGCTGCCTTGCTCCGGCATGGCAGCGCCCGCTAGGCTCGTGTGCATATTCTACTAGTCAGCAGAGGCAATAAGAATACAGAGGACTTTATGACACAGCACTTGGAACAGACACGAGGCCGGGAACAGATGATAGTCTCATTACTTCTAGTCTAACCAGGCGCAGAACAGATGCATCCTCGAGTCTAACCAGCCACACATGGCTCAACATCCACACGTGTGCCCAGCGCTCACCGCCCGACAGCCCGTAGCTCCCACCACCGCGCGGGCACAAACACCACCAGCGTGAACAGGAAGGCCAGCTCGTTGCCGATGTCCCCCCCGGAGGCCGGATCGCCGATCTTCCTGGCGAGCGCGCCCACGTACCACGTCTCGCTCATGCCGAGCACCCAGCCCGCCACGCCCGCCGCAAAAGCCAAGCCGCCGCCGAGGCCGATCGGCATGCGCGCGGGCGTGTTCCACGCCTCGAGGTCGTACCCTTCGTACCGCCCCGACCACCCTCCGCGGAACAGGTAGTGCTCGCACGCCACGATGACGAAGAAGCTGGTGTTCCAGTACCCGAGGCTATACATACATGCATCATTAGCGTACATCCTTCCAGGAGAAAGGAGAGAAAGGTGAGATAGGAGGAGGTGACTTACAGAGACAAGAAGTTTTGCAGGAACGTGAGCAGCTTGTCGCGCCCCACGAGCGCGAGCAGGATGACAGCCACGAACATGAGGCTCGTCCACACAAACCGCGGCACCACGGCAAGCGGGCGCGCGAACTGCTGGATCGACAGGCCCGCGCTGTACAGCGCCACGCCGTTCATGGCTATCCCGGACAGCGCCAGCAGCACCAGCAGGAAGTTGGCGAAGCCGTACGGGTGCAAGATCGTCCGAATCAGGTTCGCCGTGCCGCCGGCCTCGTACACGGCCGCCCAGGCCTCGTTGTTGTTCAGCGCCGACGCCACGATGGCGCCCAGAGACATGCCGAAGCAGGTGGGCAGGCATATCCCCATGGTGGTCAGGATCCACACCTTGAACTTGCTCGTGTTGACGGGGTACTCGACGTAGTAGTCGGCGACGATGGAGCACCAGCTCGCCGAACTACCATACACGACGGCGAACAGCGTCAGCGCCGTGCCGCTGAGCGTGGCGCCCTCGAGCTGCGTCTGCGTCTTGTAGTCGGCGAACCGCGCCGTCTCGCCGTACATGACGATGAACACGACGGCGAGCACCAAACCCGCAAACTTCTCGTACTGGAACACGGCCCGCAGCCCGATGAAGGAGATGACGAACCCCAGCACCGCGGCGATGATGACGCCCAGCTCGGAGCCCACCCGCCCGCCCGACACGGCCGACAGCGCCGCGCCGCCCGTGATGCACCCCACCGAGCTCCAGCCCACCTGCTCCACCACGTTGAGCGCCGCGATGAGCTTGGCCGGCCACCAGCCCAGGCCGTACCGGCTGATGGAGACCTGCCGCAGCCCCGTCCCCGGTCCCATGGTGGCACACCACCCGGTCACGCTGGCGCCGCAGAAGGTGCCGAACACGATGAGCAGGATGCTGCGGCGCAGGTCGAGGCCGAACTCCCAGCCCAGAAACCCCGTGGTGAAGCACGACAGGTTGAGGGTGGAGCTCATCCACAGCAGGAACATGACGGCCTGGTTGTGCCACTTGCGGAAGGCCGGGTCGCGGTCCTCGGCGCGCTTGCGCGAGATGGCGTGCGCCTCGACGCCCAGGAAGCGGTCGAGCGCGGCCTCGTAGTGCCGGAGGGTGGCGAGGAAGCCCTTCGGTTTGGTGTTGTCGGAGGGGGACGCTACCTCTTCCGAGGCGGTGTCGAAGGGCTGCTGCTTCTCGTCGGAGAGCGGAGGCTTCTCTTCGTCCGTGACCATCTTGGCGGTGGGATGTTTGCCAGGGGGGGAAGAGACTGGGAAGCGTGAGAGTAGAAGGCCAGACGCCAGAACGACAAACAGGAAAGAAGGAAGAGAAAGAAAGGAGAGGAAGGCAAGAAATCACGGCTTCGCCATGGTGATATACACAGAGCAGCCCTGGCGAGACAGATACCGACTCGACGGCACAGAGATAGCCGCGAAGTCAACCAGTCAATCGACTCGACTTTCTGCAAAAACTCAATGCTATCAGGACCTAAAGGACCTAGTTGGCCGCCCCGGACCTGGACCCCGGATACCAGATGCCCGTTTGGGAAGCTGATCAAGCATCAAGAGCGGCGAGTCGTCGACAGCGTTACGGGGGGGTCTTATCGGTATGCCCTTTCTCCATACCTTGGTGCGCCAGAAGGTGTCGGTATCAGCGAATCAGGTGCCGGCGCGGCGGCGAAGGTCTCTCGTTCCAGAAAGAATTTGAGGGAGCGGGGAAAGGAGATCCATACGGCGTTGCTGATTGAGGACAAGGGCGGATGTAACAGTCGGGCCTTTCGTCGAGCGGGAGGCGGGTTAACCGTAAAAATCTGTGGGAATAAGACCCAGAACGGGGGGAGGCATTGGGTCCAGCTGACTCCAGCAGTTCCAACAAGAGGAATGCTCCGCGCTACTGTTGTCTGCAGGATAAGGGAGAGCCAGAAGAGCCTAGGTATAGATATGGATGGATGGATGGATGGCATGGTAGCTTCGTGCAGTCTTTCGGGTCAGAGTGCTGTCCTCCATGCCTGCATTCTGTGATTGTGTCATAGGACGCTATGCTCGACGACATGGCGGGAGACTTGCACCGGGAGACAAGTTCGCTGGCGTGTCCCAGGTCATCGGCGACGAGGTGCTGGAGCAGCGTCTCGGACGACTCTCCTGTCTCGTGAACCGACGTCTGTGTTCGGGTGGTCGAGTGCAGCCTCATCAAAGTCCAAGATATCGCCAAGACAGCACTAGATCTCACGGATCTCGGCGCCCAAAAGCTTATTTCGTCGCTTCTTGCTCGGCAAGGCAAAGTGGCTGACTTGGCTGATCTCCCCGCTCTCCGTCGCATGAGCCGAGGCAGCTGAGACGGCCGGTCCCTTGGCAGGGCGTCATTGACCGACGCGGGCTGTCAGCATGGAACTACCACGGTATAAGTCAGAAACACCAACTCGTGGTTCCGACCTCGAACCACAGTACTAAAAAGAAAAAGGAAAAGCAAAGCACATCGTTCGGTGATAACATCTCAATATGCCTCAATCCGAGCTGCCCATCGTGCTGTACCACTACGCCTACTCGCCCTTCGCGCGGCGGCTGGTGTGGTACCTGCATCTGCGCGGCATCCCCTACAGCCAATGTGTAAGTTGCTCCCGTTATCGCTTCGCCATAGGGTGCAAAGCAGTCCGGCCTACTATGCAGTACAGGGGGCTAACAGAAACCAGCTCCAACCGCCAATCATGCCGCGCCCCGACGTCGCGCGCCTCGGCATCAGCTACCGGCGCATCCCCCTCCTCTCCATCGGGCGCGACGTCTACCTCGACACGCGCCTCATCATCCAGAAGCTCGAGCAGCTCTACCCCTCCCTCCCCAAGCTGGGCGCCTCTGACACCAACCCCGAGCACCGCGCCCTCGAGCGCCTGCTCGAGCACCTCAGCATCGACGGCGGCGTCTTCTCGGCCGCCATGCGGCTGATCCCCGCCAACCTGCCCCTGCTGCGGGACCCCAAGTTCCAGAAGGACCGCGCCGACTTCACCGGCGAGCGGCTGACGCGCGAGTCCGCCGCCGCCCTGCGTCCCGAGGCCGTCAACGAGATCCGCCTCGCCGCGGACCTGCTCGAGACGACGCTGCTGGCCGACGGCCGCGACTGGATCCTGGGCACGGAAAAGCCGAGCCTGGCCGACATCGAGGCCGTGTGGCCCCTGCACTGGCTGGCCGGCATGCCGGGCGCGCTGCCGGCCGACCAGGTCTCGGCCGAGCGCTTCCCGCGCGTGTACGCCTGGATCGCGCGGTTCCAGGCCGCCGCCTCGAAGGCCAAGGCGGCTGCGCCGAAGCCGGCGACTGTGGATGGGGAGCGGGCGCAGGAGATCATCGTCAATGCGCCGTTCAACGAGCAGGAGGGGCAGGTTGACGACGGTGGCGATGGCCTGGCGGCGTTCCACGGGCTGGCTAAGGGCAAGAGGGTGGCGGTGTGGCCGACGGATACGGGTGCGAACCACAAGGATGTGGGGAGGCTGGTGAGTCTGACACCGACAGAAGTCGTGATCGAACCCGAAGCGGGAGGAGGCCAGGTCCGGCTGCACGCGCCGCGGCACGGCTTCCGGGTGCGGCCCGCGGTCGAGGCGGGGGCGAACCTGTAGAGTTAGCTTTGTCCTACATGTTGCTTGGCAGGCCGTGTCTTGAATTGGGACGTTGGATGTTGGCCGAACTTCGTATTCCTCACTCGTCCTCTTGCCGACATGCCTTGGCTTCGGTTCGGCCGTTTTCCCCGGTGGTGAGAATGAGCTATGTTGCATGCTCGTATTTACGGGTGCTGCCCTATGCATCTCTCTCGACAGGATCGATGCAGTCAGTCAAGCATGCGTCTACACTCGTGAAGCAGATATGTACGCGGAGTTCTATAGCTGAGATGCCGTCCAGCCGCAGTGGAGAGGTCTTTCCTCTCCGAGCCGGGCTGCATCCTGGGGTTCCGGATGCACGACATCTAGCAAGACGAGACATGACAAAGATCGTATACGCTGCCGAATCCTCTCCTGTAGATGTGGCATGATGCGATGGTCCATTATAATATTACCATCTCGGTCCGTCACCCGACAGGCTTTCAGCTCAGCTTGCGATCCTCCCATCCGCCGATGAGGCGGACGAGATCACGCGAGCCTTCTTGGACGACGTTGCAGCTGGCGCGCCGTTCCCGTCCGTCGGGGAGCCGGCAGCGTCTCCACGTTCCGAGCCCCTCAGAGCTGCATGACTGACACTAGCGCAGTGGAGCCGGCATAGACTCCAGGTGCATCGTACGCAGTACTGTGGTAAGGTGTTGGCATTTGGCTGTCAGTGGTGTCCTGCCTGCACCGCTACCAATCCATAAACACGTGTGGTTGCGCCTGAATGGACCGTGGTCGGAGTGGGTGGTGGAAGACATGTTGCACCGAAGCTGAAGGGGATCGCTTGTGTACTGCGCTGCTGTCCGGACTCGCGATGTGCGCTCAGCTGGCCCAAGGGTCCTGCAAAGGCCTGCGATGTCGTGCGACGACCCACCGCCGCCACGCATGTCGTTCGATTTGCGTCATACTGCACCGTTTCTCTCCGCTGTCGAAATCCGCCAGAACATGTCTGAGACCTGGAAGACTTATTACATAGGCCACACCAGGGAGAGAGCAGAGAGATACCGCGCCCAAAGTTCCTGATTGGCTCTGAATCCCACAAGCAAACAGGAGATTTAATTTGAAAAAGCAATACGGGCGGATGATCAGATAACGGCGGTCTGGAAGCCTTCCGCTTTCCGAAAAAATTGCTTGGAAATGCGTGGATGTCCCTTTCTGCCCTTCAGAGAGAGAAACGGGAAGGAGCCCCTGAATTCGCACAGTGTCGGTACGGTGGTGTGGGGTACCTGTGCTCCGTCCCTCTTGCAGATCGCCAGGATTACGTCACTGTAGATTAATGCCACCAGTTTACCCCCAGGTTGGCCCGAGCCACGTTCCGGAGTACGTACTGTGACCACATCCGACTGAGCTCGATCTAAGCTCAGAGGTGATGTGCATGCATGTCGGCGCGAACAGACATTACAAGCCTCAAGATGCCGTGGTATTCAAAGTCGTTCCCGAGCAGCAGAGACGGTGGTGGTACACCGCACACCGCACACCGCGCGGCGGGGAGGCGGCGTCGCGGTCGAGTCTGACGCAATAAAACATTTTTCGCGAGCGACGTGGAGGGCCGCGTCTGATTCCCCATTGGACAGCCCGCTCACCCTTGCTTCGTGTGGCTGGCCGTTAATTGGGTGCAGAGACGTGATCTGCCCACAAATCAGTTCGAGACTCGGGGGCCCGGTAAAACGGCAACAAAGGTTTGCTTGGCGAGGCCTAACCACACGTGAGTAGACATCTCTACTGTGTAGGTCTCACGTGTGCTCTATTTGCACACATCTGTATACTGTGGTAGATGACAAGAAGTGCAGAACATCGTATGAGGACTGAGGATTCCTCTGAGCTGCCTCCTCTCTACCTACCTGTGAGCTGGATGAGTACGTACCATGATATTCATGCGACGAGATCGAGACAAGTAACGGCAACCGCCGGGCGTGGCCCAACGCAGCATTCTCGAGAGCAACGGCTATGGGCTGCTGTCCGCCTCAAAAGCTCCGGAACGCATACCAGTGATCTACACGAAGGTTACTGTTGAGCTGACTACCTACCTAGGGTCGTCTCCATGACTGAGCAGGACTGAGGTGCAAAACGTAGAAATGATGTTCGTTCCATCAGTAGTTTCGGCCTTCCTCCAGCTGAGAAGTTGGCCATCCGCGGAATGTCAGCAGGTTCCGAGAGCACTCCTAGGTCCTAGGGACGCAACCCAGTGGTCTTGACCCCGCTCACATGCACCGGGACAACATGTGAGGCCGGCAGCAGTACCAACAGTAGACTGCCAACTGCGAGGCTGAGCTGGCTGAGCTGGCTGAACTGGCTGATCCTGCTGATAAAGCGCGTGCAAGGAACAGCGGTGGAATGGGTGCAAGATTGCGGATCGAAACCGCCAGATCAGCAGAGCCAGATCCTAGTGCGTGTCGATCAGGCCGGCCGAGATCGAGCGTTGGTGCAGGCCATCGCCTCAGCACGACAGACACCGTGAGCGAGGTGCTATCGAAGATGTCAATGTTCACTCACGGAGGCACAACCGAGCAGAGCAGACGCAGCAGAGGCAAGTGGTCGTAGTGAGAGCACGCAATTCCTCAAGGGAGAGCAGCAGTGCCCAATGGTATACCGTCGCGTCGAAGGTCACTGATATCTATCACAGTAACTTGTTCAGAGACAGGTATGTTGTTGACTGTTTCTCAGGATGAACGGCAGGGCAGATATGGGTTAGGTTTGTCAGCGTACACGTACTGTAATCAGACAGGCCAGAGCACCTGAATTGCAGTCCTGAGTACAACGGAGGTCGCACCGTGCGCACAGTGTCGCTCCAGGAGTAGCCTGGTACTTGGCAGCCGGTGCGTCCAGTCAGAGGCAAAGCGGTGGGTCAGTGGCCCCACTCTGGCGCGGGCCAGCATTTTTAATCACAATCGCCCACCCGTTTTCTCTTTTTTCTTAAACCCACCCTGCGTCATAGGCGGCTTTCTGACGTCTTCTCCCCCTTCCGGCCTCTCTAGTCTCTGCAATTCCCTCCGCTCCTCACCCAAACTCTGCACACACACACACGCCTTACTGCGGTAGCCATCCCCAGAACAAACTACGTAACCGACGTATTATAGTTTTTGATGCGTTACCAGTACAACTGTCCCTCCTGTCTGTCCACCTCTCTCCTCGAGCCAGGCAAGGAACCGCGGAGCCTTAGGTTGCTGCCCCATAGCGTAGCCGCAAACTCGTGACGCTTTCGGCCGGTGACCTCATCCTTCATCTCTCTTCACTCTGTCGACACTGAATCATCCCCATTCATACTCGAATACCTGCTCGCGACCGACACCCGCCCCCCGACAACGCAGCACCGCTGCCGCTCTTGGTTGACATCATGGCCTCGACGGACGGCTCCCGTTCTACTTCCAAGTCCCCGAAACAGTCCAACAAGTCCTCGCCACCGAGCCAAGGTAAGCATTCTCTCTCTCTCTCCTCCCCATCCATCACGAGTCCCAAATCCCTATTCCATCCACATCTGAACACCTGATCGTCGTCATCTCCCAAAATCCCGCTGTAAATCTCCCCATTGTCCGTCGTCGCGCGCACGTACCAACCAAAAACACTCGCTGCAGAGCCTCAGTCCGACTCCAAGACCGATGCTCCTGTGAAGCCTTCCGAAACATCGTCGACCACCGCCGCCGACGCCAGTAAACCCCTAGCGCCCCCTCCCCGACCGTCTCAGACGCAAGGCACAAACACCCCCGACTACTTCACCAGCCATCTCGGTGGCTCCTTAAGTCTGGAGCCCAATCCGTTCGAGCAGTCGTTCGGCGCGCCGCCCGAGACGCCTGGCGGGACCAAGCTGCCGTCCGTGGCTGCGCTGACCTCGCCGTCGTCCCTTCTCCCCGGAACCGGTGTCACGCCGTTCGCCTGGGGAGGAGGCTCGCTGCGCACCGGTCCCCTGAGCCCGGCCATGCTGTCGGGTCCCGCAAATGACTATTTCGGCGACACGCACCACATCCGCGGCGGCTTCCCGACGCCTAACGAGTCGTCCATGAGGACGGGCCTCACGCCAGGCGGTAGCGGTTCCATGTTCCCGGCTCCAAGTCCAAACTCGCAGGCCCTCTTCGCACAGCTCGCGAGCAGCGGTGCCACTCCGGGCACCATCGATTTCCACCGCACCGCGCTGAGCGCTGCCGCCGCCAAGCGCGAGCAACAGACCCTGGTGCCCCCGTCGGTGACCTCTCAACCCCAGGAGACGGCCAGCGGCAACGCAGCCGTGAAGCCGGAGAACAAGCCGGCATCGGGTCCGTTTGACCCCCATGATAACGACGCGGCGAACGGTCTCTTTATGCTGGCACAAGGACGGAACAGTGCGCCGCAGACCAACAACAACAACAAGAACAACATCAACAACAATAACTACGCGGTCCAACCGCCGCAGCAGACGGTGTCGAAGGCCAGCGTGCGGGCGGCTCAGCAGCCCAGCACCTCGCCGCAGATGAATGGAGACATGTCCATCGCGGCGAGCTCGACGCGCGGCATCAGCGAGGCGGCCAGTGCCATGTCCGACGAGAGCGAGCAGCAAGCCCGTCCCACGACGCGCGGTCGCGGGAAGCGAAACTCGACCGCCAACGGCGCGACGACCAATGGCCGCCGGAAAGCGGCCGACGACGCGCCCAACAAGCCTCCTGCGAAGAAGTCGAGGACCAACGGCGGCGGCTCCATCTCGAGCGTCGGCGACATGGACATGATGGATCAGGACCACTCGGACGACGAGAACATGAACATGAAGGACGAGAACGGCAACCCCAAGACCAAGATGACTGACGAAGAGAAGAGGAAGAACTTCCTCGAGCGCAACAGGTATGTCTTCACCACTGATGTTCTGCCGATTTTGACACTGACAGCAAACTGTAGGGTCGCCGCCTTGAAGTGTCGCCAGCGCAAGAAGCAGTGGCTGGCCAACCTGCAGAACAAGGTCGAGCTGTTCAGCAGCGAGAACGACGCGCTGACGGCGCAGATAACGCAGCTGCGCGAGGAGGTGGTCAACCTCAAGACGCTCCTCCTCGCGCACAAGGACTGCCCGGTGACGCAGCAGCAGGGCCTGCACGGCGCCTTCATGCAGCAGTCGATGGAGGCGTTCAACCCGCAGATGAACCCCTACGGCATGGGCGCCCCCATGGCCCAGCAGCCGGTCATGGCCGGACAGGGCGGACCACGACGCTTCTCATAGTATGACGAAGAGGGTCGGCGGTCTTCGCTGTCACGGGTACGAGTCAACGACGGTTATGACGGCGGGGGCGGGGGAGGAGGAGACGGACCGAGCCAGGGTCCCATGGGTAATGGCGTCGAGCAGCAGCACCAGCAGCAGCAGCAGCAGCACCAGTCCGTGCCGGGTGCCGTGTCTGGCAGCAACGAAGGGGCGCCTGACAACGCCAACGGAGAGGCTCTAGTGGGTGGCTGTGTAGTGCCTCGGGACTTGATGAATGCTCCCCGGCAGGACTGGCCAGCTCTCGGACTCGACGGCGTGTAATAACAATTTTTAGCAAACGGTTTGGCTTTTTCGGACGGAGATGCCAAAACATGAATCCTTTCGGTGTTGGGGCGCTGGCTGTAAAGTAATACAAAACAGTCGTTGGCTTGTTCGGATCGGCAGGGGCTTGGTTGGTTTTGCCATGAACTGAGTTGCGAGCCTTTTTTTTTTTTCCCTAGTTACGGACGGAGGCAACAACATACACACCCCAAAAATCGGTGTGTGCTCAGTGGGCGTTCCGGCTGTTGCTGTGTGTGCTTTGGGCGTTTGGCGGGTTATTGTGTGGTTGGTTTGAAGACGACGGAGCTGTCTGGGGCGTCCAGTTGACGTTGGTGATGTGTTGAACTGGTCGGGGCTATCTACCTAGTACAGTAACAGCAGGCTAGGATGGCCTTGATAGCAACTGCTTGCGCACCAGACAGAATAAAAACGAGATATAATATAAATACTCCTACTCCATCGCGTCATTGTGGTGACGGTCTCGTCGATGAGGAGGTCGGTGATGTTGAGGTATGGCACGCAACGATACTTGGTCCAGAACAGCCTCAACTTGAAGCAGCTACCAGGTATCTCTCAAGAATCTGATAAGCAAGCCGTACAATGAGTGTCTAATCGACTAAAAGAGGTCACTTTTTGTTTTATTCTGTACAACAAGAGTCCGGTGAGTCGGTGAGTCGGTGAGTCGGTGAGCCGGTAACGTTGTCCTTTACAGGGTTAGGGTTATGCAGTGCTGCCAAAAACGGCTAGCGCGTTCTGGTCTGTCCCGCAGCCTCTCGAAAAGTAAACAACCCGGGAAGGAGCAACCCACCCACCCACGACGCCTTCCTTCGCCTCGTTTTCTCGCGCCAACACTTCTCGACGACGACCGACCGATCTGCAACCCACTTCATCCGCGACGACAACAACAATCAGCATCGCTCAATTCGACAGCCTTCGACCGGAACATCACACCGCGAACAACTGTCTCGGTCTTGTAATCACGCTCCCTTATACCGCCCAAAACACCAACCTGACACGTCTGGCCCGAGCGCCCCTCGAATCGGCATCCCGATTTTATTTCATCTGCGCCCGATAGCGACTTGTTGTCACGGCGCCAGTCTGGTTTCGCAAAATCACCACTCGACGCGCAGTCGAATTGATGTCGTAATACACGCTGTATATCACCGCCCATCCATGACGACTCTCGTACGGACCCGTCAGCCCTTACAGGTCTTGAGTATGGGCAACGAGCCGCAGCGCCGGAAGAGCAAACGCATAGCCGGTGCGTTCTCTTTTCTCTCTCTCTCTCTCCATCGCAGCTTCGCGTTACCAATTGGAAGCACTGACACGATAGTCACAGAGGTGTACGACGAGCAGGATGGCGACTTCGTCTTCACGCGCGGGGCGAAGCGGGCAAAGACGGCAGTGGCGGCCGAGCCGGAGAACGAGGAGCCCGCACCCGCGCCTGCCCGACAGAAGAAGAGCACGTCCTCGAGGGCCGTAAGGCCGACCAGCAAGAAGCATGCGCCCCCATCACCACCACCACCCTCGGCAGCAGCACCCCCGCAACAACAGCCCGCGACGCGTCGGAGCTCACGACGGTCGTCACAGCAGCCGCCAGCAGCGGCACCGTCACAAGACGACGACGACGACGACCAGCCACAGCTCGTCGTGCCGAAAGCACGCGCCGCGCAGCGTAGGACGACGCGGGCGTCGCTCGAGAAGGAGAAGCGGGCCAAGGACCCGACCCCGGAAGAGGAGCAGCCGCCCGCCAAACAACAACAACCCTCTCGGAAAAAGATACCGGGCACGCCACCCGCACCTGCCCCCATGGACCTCGACCCCCCCTCTCCGCGCGACCATCATCATCACCACCACCACCACCACGAAGACCAGAAGATCGCGCTCCCCTTCAGCGACACGCCCGTGATCAACCGCAACAAGGACTTCCGCAAGAAGGGCGGCGGCGGCAGCTCGCAGCAGCGGCGCAGCAGCCTGGGGATGCGGGGGCGGCGCGCGTCCAGCCTCATCGAGAACGGCCACTCGGCCATCCCGCACCGCGAGGTGGCCCCGGACGAGTTCTACAAGCACATCGAGGAGGGGATGCTGGAGCCGCGGCGCATGCGGCAGCTGCTCATGTGGTGCGGCGAGCGCGCGCTAAGCGAGAAGCCGCCGCACGGGAGTAGGGGGAGCAGCGCAATACTGGGAGGTGAGCTTTCCTGGTGTTCCCTTTCTTGACAGGACTCTGGAGGCAGAAGTGACTGACGGTGTTACAGCACGCGCGATCCAAGACCAGCTGCTAAAGGAATTCAGCACCAAGCCGGAGTTCTCGAACTGGTTTAGCAGAGAGGTCGTCTCGAGACCTCCCGCAGTGTTGAAGCCCAACCCGAGGAACTTGGAGCACGACGCCAAGATTGCCGAGCTGGAGGCGAAGGTCAAGAGGTGCGTTCCCCCCTGACTCCATCTGTCAATTCCGGGACGTGGTCCACTGACAAACCATGATACAGACTGAAAGAAGAAAAGAAAGCGTGGGAAGCCCTGCGAAAACCCCTCGAGGACATACCTCCCCTCCAGCTGTCCATGCCCGACGACCCAACGCAAATACCGCGACCCGACGAGTCCCTCCTCGACCCAGAGGAAGTAAAGATGCTGCGGGTCTTGTCCGACCCGTCAAGCTCCTTCGCAGGCCTCAGGAAACAGACCGTAGCGAAGCTTAAGGAGATGCAGCAGACTCTCGAGTTCAAGGTGGACCACTTCGCGGACGGGGTGCACAAGCTGGACCAGCGGGTCGCCACGGCCGGCCGGCAGGCAGACAGAGTCCTCGCCCTCGCGGCGGACCGGCTTAAGCGGCGGGAAGAGCGCGAGAAGAAGGCTGCAGGGACGAAGGACTTGCCGGCTGTCGAGGTCCTGAGGAGTTTGGGGAGGATATTGCCAGAGGGCGGGTGATGCTGCTGCTCTCCACCCTGACTGTTACTGTTTCTCTGCCCTTTTCTCTGCTTTTGATCACCTTTTTACGTTGGCAGGTGTTGCATCCGGGAGGAAGGGGACGGCGTTGCATCATTTTTGACGCGAGAGCGCCGCGGTTCTGTTTTCTATGACATTAATGATTCGGATGGGACGGAGGCGGGAGCTCTTTACATATACCGGCGTTTTTATCTCTAGGTGGACGAGGAGGACGGGGTGTCTAGCAATGCCTCGAGGATATTGGTACAAGCAGTGGTACGAGAACTCGAGATCCATGTCGGAGCTGCCCCGATGCAAAAAGACACCAGATTATCCCACGAGGGTGTGTTTTCATTTCGCTACTGTACATAACATAGCACCGTCGAGATATTATACCCCCTTTTTTGAGTTCATTGATGTCTTAGCCGTCGTGCACAGGACTGTAACCACTGCGCCATCAGGACTCTTCACCGTCTACCGTCCGCAGCCACCTCGCACAGAGCATCTCCCAAGACCGTAGCCAACATACCAATCCGCGCCGACCTCATCGTACAACCCGTACCACCACCTTGTCCTTCCCCATCTACCTCAGCCTCGGCATAAACGCCATCCCCCCCTTCCCCATGCCCCGCTCCTTGACATGAACCCTCAACATCTGCAATATCTCGCTCCCCTCCCACCGCGCGGGCACAGGCCTGTACGCGGGCTTGAACGTGCCGACCGTCTGCGCCCACTCGCCGCTGCTCGGGGCCGCCGGAGTCACGGCCGCGGCCTCATTCCTCTTCTCCACGCCAGCCTCCTCCGGCTCCTGCGTGGCCCAGTAGTAGATATCCCAGTCGTTCTCGTCCAGGAACCTGTCGTACTCCCCCAATTGCTGCGGGGTCATGCGGCCCAGCCACGCCTCGGCGAAGGTGCTGAGCAGCAGGTCCGACTCGAGGGTGCCGCGCTTGCGGCTCTGGTAGAGCAGCCGCGCGCGCGTGGTGGCGTCGGACTCGCCCGTGCGGCGGAGCGGCTCGATGCGGAAGGTGGCGCCCTCGAGCTCGCCTAGTTCGAGGGGCTTGCCCGGGTTCGAGGGGGAGGCGGAAGAGGGCGACGAGGGGGAGGAAGAGGAGGCGGACCGCGGGAAGATGTAGCCTGATAGCGAGACGTGGCGACTCGCTGTCGCCATCGGGCGGGAGAGGTTTGGGCGGATGAGCCGGGAGGCGGCGGCTCGGAGGGGGGATTGTAGAGACATGGTTTTGTTTGTCGGGGTTGATTTTGTGGTCTAGACTGGCGGGAGGATGTGGTGGTGGTTGGCGGTGTTGGGTGGTTGTTGTTGTTGTTGTTGTTGTTGTACGGCGGAAGTTTGTATGATGCGTTGAGTTCGAGGAAGCCTTTGGCGTCGGCATGAGCCGAGGCCGGCCGAGATTTGGACTTTTAGGGCCGCCGGATGCCGCTCCGCGTCTGGAAATCACATTTCACTTACGCCCTCCGGCCAGGTTAAAAAAAGCAGTGCAGACCAGGCGGACGGCCTAGTTCGGGCGCCTTGCAAGGTTCTCCTATACGCATGTATGTATGGCATAGACGTTTGCAGCGTACGGTGGTATGCATGACACGATCACTTGGCAACATTCAAGCACGCTTAACATCCCAAAGACTCTATTACAAATACACTGTACCGGTGTCCCTACCGCCATGACGTTTAATGTTCCCAAGAGCTGCAAAACTCCCCATTCCGCGTATACTTGTGTACCGTCCTCCCCCTTGGTTTTCTGCCCCACCTCGGTCTTCCGCCGCCTAGATCAGATGCTTCGACCGGAAGTACGCGCGCAGGTACATGATCTGCCACGCCCACAGGGCGATCAGCAGGAAGGTGGTGCCGAAGCCGAACCACTTGACGCGCGTGTTGGTGCTCTCGTTGGTGTCGCGCAGCTTCTGCTCGCGGCTGCGCAGGTAGTCCATCTCGGCCACCACCTCGGCCACCATCTCCTCGATGCGGCGCAGGTCCGCCTCGACGGGCTTGAGCTTCTCCGTCGCCTGGATGGCCGACCAGTCCTTGGCGTCGGCGCCGATGTCGATGTCCAGCTCGACGTGCCGGGACGGGCTGTCGACGTACTTGGCTGCGCGGGGTGTTAGCATAGTACAGAGTATACTGCAGAAAGGTGAGGGAGTGGAAAAACGTACATCCGCTCAGGATGTTCTCGAAGCAGACGTCGAAGGCTGCGTCCGCGAGGGACGTGAAGACGGTCCTCTGCTCGCCCGTCACGTCCTTGGGCTTGCCGTACTCGTTGCCGACGGCGTCGTAGATCTGTCCATTGTCGTCAGCACAACCACACAGTTCCAGTCCAAGTAGTCCGGTCGGGTGCACATACGTGCATGTTGACGATCATCCCGTCGCCCCTATAACCGCTGACCGTGGCCGTGACGACGACGAGCGTGTCCCTGCCGACAAAGTTGCGTATGCATCGCCAGGGCTTGCTCTCGTGCTGGCCGCGCGCCGCGAGGTCGAACTTGAGCGCCGACGCGAAGGCGACGAAGAAGAAGAGCAGGCTGCACAGCTGCCGCAGCGGTGATTTTAGAGACGCCATTGTCGAATGTGTGTTGTTGGCGAGTGTGATGACTCTCCTGGATGTCGACTACGAGCGTGTAGGCCTAGCAAGATCGAAATTCCGCCAGATAGTAAATCTGGCCGCGTTCCCGATCGGGTTTAGCGCCGGTAGCTCCAGGGGGCGGGGCGACAAGCGCGGACTGCCTCGGCCAATGACCAGTCGTTCCATTTTGTGGGGCAAGCATTCAGCCTCGCGCACGTGCCAGCGGGTACATCTCGAGATTCTCTCAGCCTCGTCGCCCGTATTCTTTCCACTTCCAAGACCAGACCAACCCTCGTCGCGACAGCGCACCCTCCCACAACCAAGGATCGCGCCCCCAAACCGCCAAGATGCCCAAATGTAAGTCATCTCTCTCCCATCGCAAGCGGTTCCGTCTGACCAGCCCAGTCTTCTGCGACTACTGCGACGTCTACCTGACGCACGACTCGATGAGCGTGCGCAAAGCCCACAACAGCGGCCGCAACCACCTGCGCAACGTCGTCGACTACTACCAACGTATGTGCTCCTCTCTTTCTCCTCCCCGTCTTCTCTCGTTCTCACTAACACTCTCCCCCCCCCCCCAGAAATCGGCCACGAAAAAGCCCAATCCGTCATCGACAGCATCACCTCCTCCTACGCCGCCGAGGGCCAAGCCCACGCCAACCCGATGCTGCCCCAGAACCAGCCCGGCTTCGGCGCCTCCCCCTTCCCCTCGTTCCCCGGCTCTGGTGCCCCGGGCGGAGGCATCCCCCCTCCCTTCGCCTTCCCACCAGGCGCCGGTGGCGCACCGGGGTCCTTCCCCCCTCCTCCTCCAGGCTCGTTCCCCCCTCCCGTTGCCGGCGGTAGGGGAGGCGGCCCCGTCCCGCCCTTCCCCTTCCCTCCTCCGGGAGGTGTCGGTGCGCCGCCGTTCCCGTTTCCGCCTCCCGGTGGTGCTGGTGCGCCTCAGTTCCCCTTCCCTCCGCCTGGTGGTGCCGGTGCGCCGCCCTTTCCTTTCCCACCTCCCGGGGGTGCTGGTGCTGGTGGTGCGCCTCAGTTTCCGTTTCCGCCGCCTGGTCAAGGAGGATTTCCGCCTGGACCGCCGGGGGGGTTTCCTGGGCAGGATAGGAGGTGATGCGGTGGTGTGAGGTTGGGGGGATAGGATGAGGACCTGTGATACGGAAGTTGAGAAGGGAGATGGAGGATAGTAGATGGCATGTGAGAGATCGCCGAGGAGATAACGTGGACACGGATAGGAACAGAGGATGGTCGCCGTTGTACGAGAATAAATTACTTGGTGTTGGCGCATGGCGTTGAGGGGATGTTTTTTTAACCTGTTATAAAAGAACTCGGGTTGAGATAGCCTGTTGCTAGATGTTCATGTCACCACATATGCATCCATAATCATGTCCTGTTACCACCGTATAGGCTACAGCCGTCCATCGTCCCAACAACTCTGGCAGGCGAGGTCTGCTCGATAGCCTGCCCAAAGAGGTATTTCGAACTCAGATGTTTAGCTATTCATCACCTCTTTTTCGAACCCATGAAGATAGATAGGTAGGAAAGAAGATGAACGTAATGACAAGCTGGACAGGAGGAAAAAAAGAAAAAAAAGATGACTCTCCAGTGAGTCGAACCCACAACCTCAAGTTATGGTGAAGCTTTTCATCGCAGTCTCGGGAGCTCCATCCTAGGCCGCTAGATCAGGAGCACCTTTAACCACTGAGCTACATCACTCCTTCAGATTGCAGGTATGCGGTTTGATCATAGAATCTCACATGTACCTCGACGACCTGTGACCATTTCTCATGCACATCTCGCTTTTCACCACACCACAGTCATTGCTGCTTTCTCCCTCACGTACAGAGTTGCTTCCGCTCATCGAGCTCACAGCCAAAGTAAGATAAACAGTGGTATCATAATCTATAAGGTACAACGCGTCGTATGTATTTCCGGTACCGCACATGTGTCATACGTATGCCCTCCTCTTGAACACAAGCCAGAAACACAATGCGCACTTTTTGCAGCTCCTGTACGGAAGAAACCCCATGATGACGGACGTAAACATAGCTCTGACATAACCACATACGGCCTTCGACGCTCAAAACACTTGGCCGACAGCATAGCTCTTTCATGAAGTCAGTCGTCCCGACATCGCACAGGGCTAAAAGACAACAACAAAGCCAATCCCAAACTCCGCGCACAACAAATCCAGTCAGTCGTAAACTTCGTAAATCTCATACTTCTACCGCCGCCCCCGACTCGTCCCTCTCGAACGCGTCCCTGATTCCCCCGCGCTTAATCACCTCGCCGACCCCGTCCCTCACCTCCCTCGGCCCGCTGATCTTCTGCCTCAGCTCCCGGCTCCTCTTCTCGCGCCTCCTCTCGCTCAGCCGCCGCGGGATGTTGTGCAAGCCGTACTTCTCGATCCCCCGTCCCAGCGTCCGAGACAGGCTGTACGTCCTCCACAGACCAAAACCGCCGCCTGATCGACCACCGGAGGGGGACGAGTACGGCCGCGGCTGCGAGCCCGCCGACCGGAACGAGTCCAGGCTGCGGCGGTGCTTCACGACTCTCAGATTCCCGCTGGGCGTCCGCCGGATCGTGCGGCGCGCCGTGCCGTCCCGCTCGTCGAAGCAGAGGTCGCGTTGTGTGTTCTCCCGCTGCTGCGGCAGGATGGCGAACGTGCGCCTCACGCGGTCCGAGAGGCTCAGCGTCCGTCTCGGGTGCGTCGGCCGGTTGTCGACCGGCGGGTAGCGGTACGTCTCCTCCTCCTCCTCGTCCGCGTCGCGGACCCAGTCTTCGTCCGACTCGGACCCCTCGTCGTCGCGGTCGGCGTAGGCGGGCCGCCAGAAGGCGTGCAGCTTGTTCTCTTCCCTGGGCCGGTCGTCCGGGGTCGGGTACATGGGCTCGTTCTCGATGCGGTCGAGGTAGCTCGGCTCCTTGCCCCTCGGATGCCGCGACAGGGAGAAGGTCCGCGCCAGGATCCCCGGGCTCGACGACGGACCAGACTCCGAGAATCGGCGGCCGGTGAGGGTCCGGCCGGTGAGGGCTCGCCTCAGCAGCGACACCGGACGCTGCGGTCTCTCGACGACCACCCCGAAGTAGTTGCCCAGCAGGTTCTCCTTCTGGCCAGCGGGCGTCAGCCCCGACGGTGTGGCGGGGATGAAGGCGATCGTCGGCGGTGCCGGTGGCTGCGGCGGCGCGCGCGGGTTCCTCAGCGGCGAGTCGACGTCGTCCATCTGGAACGTCGGCTGCGGCGGCGTGACGGGCACGCTGTCGTCTGGCGCCGTCGTCTTGATGTCCGGGTTTGTCTGCTGCGACTCCGTCGAGGTCGGCCCCAGCGAGCTCTGCTGCGAGTTCCTGGACTTCTGCTCGAGGGACGAGCTCTCGGACGGCTTGTTGGAGTGCTCGACCACCAGCAAGGACCTGTTCTGGTGCGGGTAGATGCTCACGGCCTGCGCCTCGGCCACCTCCGCGTTGAACGTCCCCGTCGTGTCGACGGAAGCCAGCGAGAAGGGCGTCTTCTGCACCGACAGCCGCTGGCCGAAGAAGGGGTCGCCGAGGTGGTCCACGTGCCGCAGCGGGTGGTGGCCGGACTCGAACGAGCGCGCCTGCTGTACTGCGCTCGCGGGCGCTTCCTCGCGCGGACTGGGCGGGAGCTGAAGCTTTGTCTCCTTGGCGGCGGCCGGTCCGAGGGCGTGGTCCCGCACAGCAGTTGCGTGGAGCCCCTCCAGCGCCTTCCGGGCCCGCTCGGCTTGGAGGGCATTGTGCGCCTTCAGGCTGTCGGCCGTCAGCGACCCGGTCCTGGACCCGTTGCGGCTCGTCGGCGCCGACAGCGACGAGGAGCGAGCCGGCACGACGGGCGGAAAGTCCATGGTCCGCTGGTCTCCCGGCCTCGAGCCGTCGGACTCAGACAGGGTCCGGCTGCGACGGCCCGGCCGCTCGAAGATGGGAGTCGCGTCCTTGCTCGTCGACAGCTGCGACAGGGGCGCAGAACCCAGGCTCTGGCTCCGCTTCGATCTCCTGCTACTGGTGGACCGGAGGGATGGCTCTTTGCTGGACTTGTTGGACGATCGACGGTCGGGAATGACGACGACGGGAATGGCCCCGCTCTTTTCTATCGCCCGTCGCGCCTTTCGGCTCGAGAGGGAATTATGGGTCGAGGTGGAAGCCATGCTCTCGATACGCGTCTCTGCCCGCCTGATGCCCGTCGTGGGCCGCTTCTGGCCGTCGTCCAGGGACGGCGGGCTCTGGATCGAGGATGTGGAGGACAGCGGCAGCTCCAAGGCGGAGTCGCGGAGTCCGCTCTGCTTGCGCACGTGCCGCAGCGTCTTCCGCCGTTGAGGAGGCGTATCGACCAGGATGGCCTCGACGACCGTCGAAACCGTCGATTTCGTGGATATGCCCGAAGCTCTCCGGGTGTCTATGCTGATGCTCGACTCCGAGGCCGTCGGGGCAGCGCGCGGGCTGGACTCCGCGGGTGTCGGGGCGGCGCGTGGGCCGGACGGCCGCACTCGGTCCGACAGCACTCGACGCGCCGGGTAGACGACGGGGCTCTGCTGCAGGGCGAGGGAGACGGACCGCAGCGCCTTGGTGGCGTTGGTCGGCGTGACGGTGACGTCCTCGACGACCTCGCCGGGGGACGCGTCTGTCTGGACCGGCGATCTCCGTTTCCTGACGGTGACTGTCCTGCTCAGGTTGTCGTCCCATTCCTGCTCGACCTCGCTGCTGGAGCCCCAGTCGCCGTCAAAGGTCATAAACTCGCCCGTCGTTCGTGGCGTCAAGTTGTCTTCCGGACTCGATTCCATCCCGAGGCCCAAGCCCACCGTCTTCGGCTTGATCTGCTCGGGACTCACGTGACGGACGGTGCTGTGAGACGAAGGCGCCGATGGCAGGATAGGCCGCACCGTGGACTTGACGTCTTCTTCCGACTCCGATTCGGGGTTCTCCCTCGCCGTCCTAAACGACGGCAGGATAGGTCGCACCGTGGACTTAACGTCCTCTTCCGACTCTGATTCGGGATGCTCCCTCGCTGTCCTGAACGACTCCGTCCGCGAGTCCGTGGTCACTTTGGACGGTATGCGGTCGTTGATTACGGGTCGAGGTCTGGGCTGGCGGTCGGCCTTGCCCGGAGGCGATCGCTCAGGGGTCAGGTTCGGTGTTGGCGGGCTCCGCTGGTTAGTGGGGGTGACCGGTGTCACGGGCGGAGGCTCGCCGATACTATCGCTACTCTGCGCGGGGCTCGCGACATATGTCGGGCTGGAGGGCAAGACGGAATGGGTGGAGGACGACGTCCGCGAGTGGGCTGGCGGCGTCGGGGGTGGATCTGGCCCGGCGGCGATGCGCCTCGGCGTCCGGCGCAGGCTCACGGACGAGATGGACGCTTGCGAGGCAGAACCGTGGGAGAGGACGCTGGCGACCTCGAGATCGAGGTTCCGCGGGCGTGCGTGTCCGTAGACTCTCTCGTTCCGCGGGTGCGGGAGCACCTTGTGTTTCTTGAACGTCCCTTGCCGGTGCAGGCCGATGTCGTCCATCTTTGCCTTGAGGGCGTAGTCGGTCCGCAGGCCGTTCATGTTGGAGATGGGCGGTCTCGCGTCCGTGCTCGCAGTCATCGTGGGCGGTTGTTACACCGCAGACGAATACGATCCTCTTCTATCCCTTCTCCTGTTATGCTTTACTCGGCAGAACCCGGCGTGGGGATATGCATCGCATGTTGCAAATACCGGAGGCACTGTGGAAACAAAACAAGCACTGGAATGCCAGACGTCGTCGCAATAAAGTGGAAGGCGGTCGTTGGTCGTCGGGTCGTCTTTATGACACGGGGCCTCGACCACACGGCAATATGTGGAATATGCCGACACAAAGTAGCAGAGACTAGGCCAGGGGTAAAACAGCAGGCAACTTGGCCTCTCTATCGCTGAAAAAGCAATGCTATCGAAGGTCAACGGAGGGTTAGATCGAGGCTGAAGGTCGAGCTGGCAATTGTCGTGGGTGGGAATCCGGTCGCGGGCTTGGATGATTGCTTTTTTCGCCAATCAAGCGGCGCTTCGGCCAAGAATGCGCTTCGCAGGAAATGCGCCAGGTTTCATTGCATGCAGCCGCGAGAAAAAAAAAAAAAGGGAGCGGATTTCAGGTGGCGGCGCGGCGACTCGACCAAGTGCTTCGAGCCAAGTCCTGGTGTGTCCTGGTGTGTCCTGGTGTCTTGGTGTCAACGGTGGACTCTTGTCCGTGGCTGGTAGCGCCCTTGCGACACCTGGTACGAAGCTATTTCGAGGATGAAAGAAGGCAGAAATCGACGAAGCGGAGGACAAGGACACGGAGCAAATCCCTTTGACGACGGGGGAAAAAGACACAGCTAGATGGAATGCAGCGGCCAGAACCATGTGAGAGTCAATGAAACGTCTGGCTTCAGAAGGTACGTATCATGGAAGCCTCCTGCCTCCAATGTCTGACGCATCAGTGCAAGCGAAAAATAAAAGGGCAGGCTGGCGCTCCTTCCCAGAATCCACTGAATCCCCTGCAAATCCAGCAAATCCAGCAAATCCAGCAAATCCAGGGATCGTCCCTTCCAGGTTGGGAGCTGGGACTCAATGGAACTGAGGAGGGAAGGGAGTGCCCCCACTTTTAATGCCCCGCCCCTCACCACCACTTTGGGAGGAGCGGCGCCGGGAGGGAAGTAGGTTGGTAGACGGCGGGTCGTTCCTTCCATTCTTTTTCGTCCGTGGAGACTGGGAGAGGGAGGGATCCCATGATGATTCATGGCAGTCTGGAAGAGTCTGTTGCTTGTCAACTCTTGTCACTCAGATGAACCAGCCGGCAGAAGCAGCAGCTTGCAATGCCGCGCATCTGCCATCGCTGCGAGACAGTGATCTCGACGGCATCACTGGCCATCTGCCGACTCGTTGATTAGCCGGCCATCCCCAAGAATAGTAGTGCCTCTGCTCTGTACTGTGCAGTAAAGACGCATGCCTTCACTTCCGTCCCATTGACGCTTGTATCGCTGTATCGCTGTGTCGCTGTACGGCATTTGTGATCTGTCGCTCCAAACCGTGGCCGACCTTGACTGTTGTGCAGCGTCCGCCAAGCTTCGCTGGCTTCATAGTTTCGTCTCGTCGCATCTACATGTGCACGACAAGCCGGTGTCTACTGCGTATCGAGTGAGTGTGTACTGGTGGTACATGACTGCGCGGGAAGGGGGGGAGAGGCCGGCTCCATCTCGTCCTCTGCGTCCTCGTCCGATATTGGTTGGATGGCCTCCTCCTGCAGCGCCTAGTGGTCAGCAGACCAATCCGCTCACGGGGACGGCTTGAGCAAGGCTGCTCGGGGCCTGTGCAAGACCTGCATACTCTGAAGCCTGCAGCAAAAGGCCCGAGACGAATCAGAGTCACGCTCTCGTCCGTCCAAGGTCACCGCGATGGCACCTGTGCTGTGTGGTAGGCGAGACAGCCCGATGCAGGGAAGTACAAGACCCGGAGGTTGTTTCTTGCGTCTGCTCGCCTCGACTCCAGCGTCTCTGCCGGACGACCCCCGGGCCGTGGTGTCGCTCTATCTCGCTCCGCGCCCCGCGCCACCCTATCACGACGGTCCACGACGGTGCCCGGCACGGCACCTCCTCCCCTTAGTGTCCGTTGTCTCGGAATGTCGACTTCGGACACCGCGGCGCCATCGCCTGTTTGCGTAGCGGCCGACTCCGGGTGACCGTACCGAGTGCGGTGGGCTGTCTGTGGTATGAAGTACTTGTACGTTCCTGCGATCTGGATAGTACATGTACAGTACGTTGCCTTGCTCCTGGTCGACACTTCTCAAACTTGACCCGCTGACCAGATTATCTTTATCATGCTAAGGTTTTACATGGCTCCATGACATCTCGCTGTGTCGAATTCCCGCTCTTTGAACTGAGTCCGCCAGTTCCGCCAGCGAGACTGGTCTCTCCAGTGAGCGAGCAGTTCCTCTTACGTACTGTGTATCACGGCGAACATGTACGGACTCTACGCAGTACGTGATTCCATGGGTAATAAGAGCAGAGACGTCGTCGCGGTGATCCTGCTGACTATTAGAGCCCATCGACATCCTTTCCTGATGTCTTATCCCAATGTCAGAGTCCAGATCATCTCAATCGACCGCCAAACTCCATGAACGATGACGCGCACCGGACTTCGTTCGGGAGTCAGTCCCGGCAAGTGCACCAGCCACGTTATCGGAGCTTGTCATCGTGGGGATCACCAATCGTCAATGCTTATCTGGCTTACCTACTGGGCAGTATCTGGAGGGGCAGCTCGGCCTCGTCGTGATTGGACCCCCGGAGTCGCTGGCGTCATCCGCGCTGGCGGGACAAATCGAGCTTCATAATGGATACAACAGGCCCAGCTGTCAGGCTGTTTCGCATTACTCTTGCCAATTAGTTCGCGGTCGGGACGCGGGAGGCTCAGATGTGAGCTTCGCACTTCGCAACGGGCCAAAATGTGCAATTGGCCCTGTCCGGCTGCCACCGGGCAGAGCCTGAAGTGAGTGAGAGCTCGAGTTCTTTATCTCGGCCCCGCATCACCACTCACTCAATATCTGCTGTGAAGCACATTTACATAACAGCATCTGCTCAGAACGCAGCTGTCCGCGGCCGACCTGGCGACTCTCGAGACGTCTGACTGGACACAGCAATGGCCACGCCCGCCGGGGTCGGGGGTGCAGACGACGATAAGCTAGGCCAGCACATGCCTGTCCGCGGCAGTCTTCTGCAGGAGAAGCATGACGAGCTGCCAATCCGGTAGCTAATAGCTCTGACCATGCAGAAAGCTGCTGGCGGCGGTAACCAGATCTCTTAAATATATTCGTAGCTGCAATTGCCATCCAGCTTCTTTTCACCTGTTCCCCCTCTCTCCTCCTCATCCAAAGTGAGATTCCCATCCGCAATGCCGCGCCCAAGTGTACTCGCTCTCTGCCTCGCGGCTCTCGCAGCTGCCCACGGCGACCACCACGACGAGGACCAGACGCCGATATCTGGGCCTCTGCAGGCCCTCTGGTACAACAGACTCCCCGGTGACGGCGGCACGCAGGCCGACTCGGTGTTCTCGGGCATCTCGACGTTCGGACGCCTGCCCTACCTCCCGTGCCTGGCGAGCAAGGATATCAACTACGATATCGCCTTCATCGGTTCGTAGTAGCCCCCCAGTAGCCCGATCGGGAAGCTCGAGCGCTTGCTGACAACCGAAACAGGCGCTCCCTTCGACACGGGCACGTCGTACAGGCCTGGTGCGCGCTTCGGCCCGTCCGGCATCCGCCAAGGCTCTCGGCGCCTCAACCTCTAGTCAGTTGGCATGCCTCCTCCTCGGGAGAAACCGTCCCTTAACCATCGATTACAGTGGCGGCTACAACGTGCCCCTCGAGACCAACCCCTTCAACAGCTGGGCCACCGTGCTGGACTGCGGCGACATCCCGGTGACCTCGTGCGTGACCAGCCTTCCCCCGCCGAAAGCTTGACATGGCAACCGAGACTTGTAATGGCGACTAACACGTGCTGCGCAGGTACGACAACACCTACGCCCTCCACCAGATCGAGGAAGGGCACTACAACATCCTGTCGCGGTCGCCCAAGACGGACGCCAAGAAGAAAGGCCCCGCCAAGAACGGCAAGACGCTGCCGCGCGTCATCACGCTCGGCGGCGACCACACCATCACGCTGCCGCTGCTGCGGTCCATCAACCGCGCCTACGGGCCCGTGTCGGTGATCCACTTCGACAGCCACCTGGACACGTGGCGGCCCAAGGTGTTCGGCGGCTCCCCCTCCGAGGTGGCCAGCGTCAACCACGGCACGTACTTCTACCACGCCGCGCAGGAGGGCCTGCTGCGCAACGACTCCAACATCCACGCCGGCATCCGCACGACGCTGAGCGGGCCGAGCGACTACGAGAACGACGGGTACTGCGGCTTCGAGATCGTCGAGGCGCGCGAGATCGACAAGATCGGCACCGACGGCATCATCAAGAAGATCCTCGAGCGGGTCGGCACCAAGAACCCGGTGTACCTGTCGCTGGACATTGACACGCTCGATCCTGCCTGTAAGTCGTCTCCCTGCCTCCTCAACTCTTTGTCTCCTAAGCTCGGATCACGAGATACCACGGACAACATGACTGACTGGGTTAACACCGCCAGTCGCGCCCGCAACCGGCACCCCCGAGACGGGCGGCTGGTCGACGCGCGAGCTCCGGACGATCCTGCGCGGCCTCGAGAGCCTCAACCTGATCGCCGCCGACATTGTCGAGGTTGCGGTGAGCAGCAGCAGCCCTCCCCTCTTGACGTGGCGCGCCCGCGCCCGGCTCTCCGGTTTATTCGTGCTGACGTCGTGGGCCTTCCTTCTAGCCCGCCTACGACACCAATGCCGAGCTGACGACCATGGCCGCCGCCGACGCCCTGTACGAGATCATGAGCATCATGGTCAAGAAGGGCCCGCTCAGCCTAATGGACCACGAGTACAGCGAGGAGGACCTGTGAATGGGTGCGCGACGATTGCTGTCGGCGCGAGATGGAGGTAGAGAGAGCGTAGGTGGATTGACACGAGAGACACGAAAAGGAACGAATGAAGACGTGACGAGATAGACAGACCAGAAAGAGAATCATTGCGAGGCGCACTCACCCACGGTTTCTGCTTCCGCACCGTGATTTGTTATCCAGCCATTGACGAGCCTCGCGCGTGACCGGTCGCTGCCGAAGAGCAGGCCGACGACGATGTATCTTGTCAGCTTGAAAGTGGCGTCATGGTTTCTGCTCGGTCTGGCGGCATGATGTTCGTATTCTGATCCACATGGCGGTCGACAGGTCGAGCCCGGCATTTACGAGCCGAACCTAGCAAAAACATGGCGTGTCGGGTCTGCCATCACAAGGATCCGCACGTGTCGGAACGAGACTGCGAAAGACGAAGCCCATCGGCTCGAGGCAAGACCGTCATGTAGGAATCAGAATGACGACTGTATTGTGCTTCTTGTCGAGTCAAGATGAGCATCTTCCGACAAAGTTTCTGTGTAGATCACGGCGAAGTGGCTGTCGAAACAAAACCCTAACCCTCACTGTCCCTAACCCTCACTGTGTGTCTGAAGCTTGGCAGGTACTGTACATACTATTCCCACGACTGGCTCCTTCCCGTCTTGTCTCCGGCACTCACTTCCGTTCCACTGCACCTGCCAACCTTAAACCTTCTGCACCTGTGGGTACGCCAGCACCAATTCGAGATCACCACGTTCGGGGACGCTGAGTGAGAAACCATCACAGGAACAAGGGCAGAATCACACCCAAAAAAAATACGGTGATTGCACTGCACCGACAAGCAGACAAGGTTTTAAACGACAGGAGCTCGTCCAAGCTCCAACGGCCACTCACAGCCGGCAGGCCCAGGATCGGCTGATCTACCCCAAACCCACCGGCCGGAGCGCTGCAGGGTTCCCCATCTTCATTCATGCAAAGTCTCGTTACGACCCGGCCAGTCAGGGTCCAGTCAGGACATCAGGCCAGTGTGCCTGGATCGACGAGTCTACTGTGGTACATTACGAGATTGCAGGCTTGAGGTCCCAATGGCGGCAGTGGAGTGCCGTAGAAACGCCGTGAAACATCCTGAGAGCACTCCTGGTCCTGGAGCTTCCCCTACGATATCGCCAATTCGATGAATTGAGTGCAGGCGCAATGCTTAACTCTCTCTCGTCGATGCCATTTCGGACGTGCAGGCTGACGAGATGAAGCACGATTGACTTCCGCGGCTGCATCTTGACTCACCAGTTTTCTCACTAGTGACCACCTCACCAGACGAACACGAGGTTTTCATATATGGTGACGCTACGCTAACCCCCGGTAGGCGAGAGACCAGAGGCCTGATGTCTCGGGTACCAGGCCCTGTTGGCAGGCTTTCGCATGGCAACGCATTCCAGTTGCAACCTCAGCAAGATCCTCGATCTGGCCACTGAACATTTGCACCTTTCGCGCCCCGTGATTGGCCGTCCGGGACACCATCCCAGCCTCGTGTTGCAGCGGGAGACCCGTTGCCCCTGACAGCAACTTTAAGATCACCGGCCAGCACGGCTGTCTCCTGGTGTCGTTCCACTTCCGCAGGCGTGGGACAGGGGGGGTGCACCCCGCAATGCTTCTCGACCGGATCAACACCACCACCAGGGCACCAAGGTTCTTTGCAGCATGAAACAATACGCCACCAGGTTGGGCTGCATGCCGGTAGGTGACGGGTAGGTGCCTGGCCATCTCATATAAAGCCATCACCCCGAGATCCGAATCCTTCTCCAGTGCTCACTCACCACCACTCACACCATCGCTTCACGTATCAGCCGCTACTACTTGAAGTCAAGTCTCTCGCTTCGTCGTCATCAGACACATTCGTTGTTGAGAATCAGAAGAACCTCGAGCAAGAAACTCATAGAAAAGGCAATATGAAGAACTCGGCTATCCTCACCGTCCTGGTCTCGGCCGCCATCGCCAGTGCCCAGGTCACCCTGGACAACGGGACGTACACCTGCTCCAAGCCCAACGTCGCCTTCTGCGCCGGCGACTCGCTGAAGACGGACATCATCATCCGCTGCGACTCGACCGGACGCGGCCAGCCGGGCCGCTGCAGCGACGTATGTCCACCAGACCCCGTTGCCCTCACACATAGATGACTAACAGATCGACAGAACCTCGCCGGCGAGCCGCCCATGGGCGTCCAGCCCGCGCTGTGCTACGAGACCGACCCGACCGTCGGCGACGCCGCCTGCGAGAAGAACTGCGTCGTCTACGGCGGCTCCGGCAACGGCAACGGCACCTTCACCCTGCCCGCCGACCTGTGCACGCCCACCTTCACCGCCTCGAGCTCCAGCAGCTCCAGCACCAGCGGCGGCGTGTCCACGGAGACCAGCACCAGCACCAGCACCGGCACAGTGACCAGCTGCGAGGGCCAGGTGTGCGAGTCCACTTCCTCCTCGTCGGGCCCCGAGACCACCCCTGCCGCGCCGACCACCACCCCCGTGTACCCGACGGGCAACGGCACCGTCACCACGACGTCCACCACCAAGCCGACGACGAAGACGACCGCTACCCCTATCGGTCCTACCACGACGTCGCCGAGCTCGGTGCCGACGGCCGGTGCTGCTGCCAACGCCGTTGGGGGTGTTCTGGCCGGTCTGGGGCTCGTTGCTGCCTACATGCTCTAGGTGCGACGCGGATCCATGTTTTGGGGTATGTGTCTCTTCTCGCTGTATATAGTTGGAGGGTGTTGCTGCGTGGGATCGACCGTCTGCAGCGCGGTATAATCGAGTGTTGGCAAAAGGGGATTGGCACGGGACAATGTTGAGGGGGTTGTATCGTAAGGTCGACTCTCACCTGTGCAGGACGGACATGGGCATTGCCCTTCCGCCATTGGATGTGGAACACGGATTTATTGAGCTTACGATAGACTTATGTACCTTAATGCATACACGATAATTGACGTACGGACCATTGGTAGGCGTTACGCCATCGTGGACATTTGCTATCTCATGTAATCGCAGAACTGAGCATGGCGGGACATTCACGACATGACTGCACGTGCTCACCCGCAGCAGTCGCGCGTCGACGACAGATCCCGTCGCTAACTTCGTGAACGCGTCCGATTCCGAAACGACTCACCCGGCGTGACTGCCCTGACTCACCGTCGAACACCGCCGGGCAAGGCTTTATTGTGGAGCTTCTGCCTAACAGCCAGCTCACCGCATCTCTCATATGAAATACTCATACTCTCGCTCAAACAAGCAAACTAGCATCTAGACAACATCACACATTTCATCCCTCGTCAGACCCTTTACCACCCGTCGCACTCACCTCACCATGTCCCCCCCAGTCCCAGTCCCAGCCGCGGAGGACTCGCTCGAGTCCCTCCTCCTCGCCGACCCCCTCCTCTCCGCCGCCTACACCTTCATCCAGTCCTACATGTCGCAGTACGACGCCAGCCACGACCTGTCCCACATCCTCCGCGTGGCCCGGCTAGCACGTCACATCTACACCCAATCCCCCGCCTCCCCGCCTCTAGACCTGCGCGTCGTCCTCCTCTCCGCCCTCCTCCACGACGTCGGCGACAGGAAGTACCTCCTCCCCGGCCAGGACTCCGCCTCTCTCATCTCTACCACGCTGCTCTCCCTCGGCTGTCCGGCGGACCTCGCCGAGCGCGTCCAGACCATCTGTCTGGGCGTGTCGTACAGTTCCGAGATCGCCGACCCCGGGAAGGTGGCGGACCTGGTGGCGCGCTACCCGGAGCTGGGCGTCGTGCAGGACGCGGACAGGCTGGACGCCATCGGCGCCGTGGGGGTAGGGAGGTTGTTTACGTACGGCGGGGCGAAGACGAGGAGGAGTATGGCGGACACGATGGACCATTTGGATGAGAAGTTGTTGAGGCTGGAGGGGATGATGAAGACGGATGAGGGGCGGAGGTTGGCGAGGGAGAGGACGGAGAGGTTGAGGGTCTTTCGGGGGTGGTGGGTCGAGGAGACGGGGGACCGGGAGGGGGAGGGGACGGGGTTGTGAGGCTGGAGAGGAGGGTGGTGATGGAGGTGCTAAGGACGGGAGGCTTGTGGGGGATTAGGCCCAGACATGAACACGGGTGAGGTTGGGGTGTGCAGCACGGTGTATTACTTATCGGGTATAGAATTGGTTACGTCGAGCAAAGCCTTCGAAAGAGCAGTTTGCCCCTTTTGAAATTTCAAATCGCCTTGTTTTCTACGCCTTTTTTTTGGGAGACGGTCCTTCTATGATGTCCAATTTGTTCCTATGGTCTGAGGCACCTGTTGCAGGTAAGATACTCGTGGACGACTTTGAATATCGACCACTTGCTTGCATCAAGCCAGTAGATCTGTCTCACGACATGAGTGGCATCGACGGTTTCTCCCTGGTAGCTCCTTGTCAGCAATCCGAGTCTTCACTTTCGCAGCGGCAAGGAAGAAGAATATCGACGCAGTGGTCCCCAAGTTCTCATCGGCGTGTATTGCAGAAAAGGAGCAATCAAGAGGCAGGTGTGCTTCTGGCGAACGTGCCTAGATCTGCTAGGCGAATGATCATGACTGACTACTCGGCTTTGATGTTCCTTGCCTCTCTTACCGGAGGCACCTTGCATTGCCGCCAGGACGGCGTCGTCCACCACTTAGAGCATAGACTAATAGACTTCACTACACGTCTAGAGGTTTTTGTTTGAGCTGCGGTTGCAGCGGACTGGGACACTATAGTGGCAGGCGGGCACGTGGAGCAGGCGAGGGTCGCATGGAAGCACCACGCTCGACGGAAGCATCTCGTCAGCACACCTCCGGCAGATGCAGTATTCTAGCGCTCATTATGCGACTGGCGACGTCCATATGGATTCCCGAGCCGCTGAATCTGCGATGCGGACCTGCAAGCATCACTAGATCGATGTGATGATGTCGATGCACGTCGGCATATGACCGGCTCACTATGTCCATCAGCGGCAAAGGTGCATGTCTGCCAATGCCAGGCGAGGGCCAACAAGCGCAGACGCGGGACAGGCCCCTTGCGCCGAGCATACGAGTACATAACTCGAATGATATTCGCTGAGCATTGCAGACTTCCTCGAAGGATATTCGCTAGTCGTCGTCGTGTCTGTGATCTGGTCCGCGGCCTGGCATACCCGCCGGAGCTAGTCGATTGCGTGCATCGACCGGACCGAGGTGTGCACACCGACCGAAGAGACGGGGCCTTGGCCGAGGACGGCTGCGAGAGGCTCGCTTGGCAGGCTCGATGACGGTGCAGCCATGCACCAGGTAGCACCCCGCCATGCGTACAGTAGCACTGGCGGCTGGAGCTGTGGCTGCCCTGACATTACTGGGTGTGCTGGTCGAAACTCTAACCGTGATCATCCTGGATGCTATTCCGTCGGTATACCTAGGCCGGCAGGTTGCTCGACATCTGACCACGGTGCTCTATCGGAGAGGAGCCGTCGTCGAGAACCACATCGCCCGATACCAGAAGCGGAGATCCAATACGGCACAGGCACACTGCACCGAAGAACGGCCTATCGAGCACCTCAACAGCGAGGCCACTGGAGAAGGGCGATGTGGACAGTGCAGCCATTGACGAACCTGCTGCGTCCGCCGTTCTCGTGAGCTCTTGCATGCATTATCGGGTGCGTGATGCAGCGAAAGACAAAGACTACAGGCGATTGGGCGGACAATCCCGTCGTCCACCTGGCCTTCATCCACCAGGCCTTCGTCCACTCATCGACGGGATGGGAGGTTGGCCATGATAGAGACGTACCGATGGCCCCACAATCAAGCGGTCGGTCTCCATTGGTGGCGTCCAGAGATGCAAGATGCACAAGATGCACACAGGGGGACGGAAGTGATGCGAGGAAGGCACGGACGAATGATAGACGGCAGGCGCGCTGCCTCTCAACCATTGACCAATCGCCGGAGGATTGTAGACGCCCGACCATTCCCATCTCGGCTAGTGCTACCAAGCCCACTCTATCACCAGCACCACCACACTGATTGACCAGCACCTCGACCTTTGCATCCCCTCAGCTCTTCTCTGCTGGATTAACCGCCCGTCCTGCAGTAGCCTCTGTCTTGCCGGGAAAAGACCTGGTTGCTCGCATGGGAAAGCTGCTCGAGCACGCGGGTTCCCAGCCGTGATATCGATTGCTCCCCTGTTGCTGCCCCCCAAGCTTCTGTCCGGTGCTGACGAGAGGAAACGGCTCTCATTGGCTTTACCATCGTAGCCTTTCGCGATGTGCTGCTCAGAGCTTGAACCGGACGACTACCGTAGTTCCCCAAACCCTGCTAGTGGACGCCTCTCTGGCCGCATGGCGGCTGGCCGTCCACCGTGGCCCTCTCGTGGCCACGAGTCCCGTAGCCGGCCGCGATGTTGGCCCCAACGCTGCTGTATAAGAGGATGCCCTCCTCCCCGCCGTTTCGTCTTTTCTTCTCTTTTTCTCTCTTCAGCAAGTCTCACAACTTACTGAACCGGGTCTCTGTTTTTCCCCCTTCCTCCTTTTTTGTTTGCTCTGTCCCCCCCCCCCAGGCCTGGTGCCTTAATCATATCAAGAACTTAATATATCAAAAAATCATTATTTCGTAGTTGCTGGTCTTCTACTCACACAATCACTCTCACAAACATTGCCCAGTTCAACTTGTTCAAACCGCTACTTTCGACATCTCCAGTTCAAACTTCCAGTAACAAACCCTATTTTTAGCATCAGTTTTAATTAGCAACAAACAGTCAACATGTCGGCCATCCAGATGTCTTTCTCCCTCCGCGTCTCTTCCGGCGTCAAGTCCGTCCATCTCCTCGGTTCCTGGGACAACTACTCGGGCCAGCTCCCGCTCTCCAAGGACAAGTCCGCGTCCAAGTCCGGCTCGTGGAAGGGCACCTTCCGCTTCCAGGGCGCCACGCTCGAGCCCGGCCAGCGGTACTGGTACTACTACATCATCGACGGGTACCACGTCTCGCACAACCCCAGCGAGGCCTCGACCGTCGAGCCCACCACCGGCCGCGAGCTGAACGTGCTCGACGTCCCCAAGGCCAAGTCCTCGTCCAAGTCTTCCACCTCGTCCTCGTCCCGCCACTCGTCCAGCTCCAAGTCGTCCAAGCACTCCTCGTCGCGCCACTCGGCCGAGGTCGCCAAGGGCCGCCCCCTGTCCGTCTCGCAGATCAAGTCGCCCAAGCCCGTCAACCCGTCGGCCACGCGCAACATTGTCGACTTTGACGAGGACGAGCTCTCGTCGCGCTTCGCGGCCACGGGCTTCTACGACGACGAGTTCGCCGAGGACATCATCACCGACTTCAGCGTCGCCGCCTCGCCCGTGTCCTCGGTCGGCTCCGACCTCAGCTTCCGCTCCGGCTCCAGCAGCCCCGCCTCGGAAATGTCCGGCTACAGCACCCCGGCCTCGGACTGCTCGTCGTGCTCGTGCGAGCGCTACGGCATCACCCGCAAGGGCGACCGCGTCCGCATCGACTGCGGCGGCTCCCGCTGCGGCTACGACGAGTCGTGCTCCAGCTCCTCCGAGGACGAGGACGTCGTCTCCCGCAGCTCCAAGCGCAACGGCATCATCGTCCGCAACTAGAGCATTCTTGCAGTGCCGGTTGTGAGAAGATGAGAAGACTTTACCCAGGGATTTTAATGTGGAGATCTGTCCGCCAGAGGGTCTGCGTCTGTCACAGACCAGACCTCCGGACTTTCCAACCGAAAAACCTTCCTGACGTCCGGGCTGATTCCAGCAGAGTCTGAATCGCCGTACACTCATTTTTTGACGTGCAGCGCTTGCGTGCGCCGTCAACACACTTGTTGTTGTTAATTCAACTCAAACTCCGCCCCCTCCGTCTCTGCGCGATGCAAGATGCACACGGGGACTCGCCACCTTTCGGGCACACCGGCCTGAAACTGGCTTTTTCAGTGCCGAGCCGCGAGGAGTCCCCTGTGCTACTTCGCCAGAGAGTGGTGTGGTGCGCTGATGCTGCGGCTTCGCGTCCGCACTTGTCTACTGCCTCCCTATTTTGTGCTCTCGAGATGTTAATAAAAAACCTGTCAATCGGAGTGCCTTCCTTCTCCTGGTGGGAAGGGGGGTTCCTATCTCCACCCGTTCATGAGGATATCGCGCGACTCTGGGGAAAGGAGTCGGGTCGGCTTCTGGGGATGTTGTTGCCTGGGAGGTTGGCCAAAATACAAACTGTCAAGAGATGGTCTTTGGGGATTCCTGTCACTGCCGTTGTGACGGACAAGGTCTTCCCGAGCTAGCCATGTGGTGTGTGTGAGAGGGACGAAGGGGACGTGTGGCAGATAGATTCAACGTACTGCCGGTGGTTGCAATGGGTAGACGACTATTGAATCTATTCATTGAATTATCTGTCTGCCAGTGCTGCCGTGACGTGCCAATGCCAGGCCCTGCTGTCTTCGTTAACTCTTACCGTGATCGAGGTGAGGTAGGTACGTACCCTAGGTTCCCGTTGAAGAAGCCAATTTCCCGTCGGGTGTTTTTCTCGCGGGCTAATCTCCACCGACGGTGGTGCGGGCCCACATTTCGTGGGAAGAGAGGACCGCTCCGGCGCGGGGTTCGCTCCGTTTCACAGCTCTGCCCCGCCAGGGGAAGTGACGATCCAGCATCGATGTGCGGATGGATGTTGGAGCAGAAACTGTGGTGATACCAGCGGGTTATATAGACCAATTGATTGTCATATCCACTCGAGCTTGCATCTCGTCGACCTTCTCCTCTTCCCGCTCAGGTAGTGTTTTCAAAATCCAGTTCACAAGTGATCACATCTCTCCCGCAGCAACACCACATCACATCACAGCACACCGACCTCCTCACCGCTCTGCCCCTGCCAGACCAACTCCAACAGTCTCTAACCCTTTCGCCAATCCATTCCCCCCCCCCAAGTCTTCCAACGACCCTCACATCTCCCTCCTCACCGGATACCTCCTCACCAGATACCTCCTCACCAGATACCCCCCTCGCACCCTCACAATGCCCCCAACCCACCAAATCATCGACTCCCACATCCACCTCTACCCAGCCTCCGAACTCCCCTCCCTAGCCTGGTGCACACCCTCCCCCCCGCTCGCGACTCAAAAATCCGTCTCCGACTACCGCGCCGCCGTCTCCTCCGCCCCGCTCTCGGGCTTCATCTTCCTCGAGACCGACCGGCGCAACGACTCCTCGCAATCCTGGACCGAACCCCTCGCCGAGATCGCCTGGCTGCGACGCATAGTCACCGACTCCCCCCGCTCCCCGGACGAGGGCCATGCCGCCGGCGACGGGGCGCTGTGCAAGGCCATCGTGCCCTGGGCGCCGGTCAACTTGGGCGCGGAGAAGGTAGAGGAGTATCTGGCAAAGGCAGAGGAGGTGGCCGGTCCGGAGACGTGGGGGCGGGTCAAGGGGTTTCGGTACTTGTTGCAGGACAAGCCGGACGGGACGGGACTGACGGAGGAGTTTGTGGAGGGGCTGCGGACGCTGGGGAGGAGGGGGTACGTGTTTGATCTTGGGGTTGATCAGCATAGGAGGGGGAAGAGGCAGCTGGACGAGGCGGTGGAGATGGTGGATCGGGCGCACGATGGGGTGGAGGAGGGGGAGAAGGTGGTGTTTATACTGAGTAAGTCTAAGTCTACTGACGGGATGTTTTTTTTTTTTTGGGAGAGAATGGGGTTGGATAGGCGAGATGAGCGAAGCAGAGGACAAGGGAACCAGACCGGAAGAGATATACGTGCTGACTTTTCGTGCTACAGACCACCTCTGCAAGCCCGACCTCGGCATAGTCAACACGACGTCGGACCCGTCCTTCGTGGCGTGGCGCACGGCCATGTTCACGCTGTCCAAGTGCTCGCGCACGTACATGAAGCTGTCGGGCGCTTTCGCCGAGATGCCTGCCAAGCTCCTGGAGGGCCGCTCCGCCGACGAGGTCTTCGAGCTGCTCTACCCGTGGCTGGCGGTCGTGCTGGCGGCGTTCGGACCCCGCAGGATCATGTTCGCGAGCGACTGGCCCGTGTGCACGGTGGGCGGCGGCGAGGACGCGTGGGAGCGGTGGCGGCGCGTCGTGGAGCGCATGTGCTACATGGCTAGTCTGAGCGAGGAGGATCAGGAGATGATCTGGAGCGGGACGGCGAAGAGGGCTTATGGGATTGAGTGAGTGTGCCGAGTGTGGGACGGTAGGGTAGAAAGGTTTGCTGAGATGGGATCGAGTAGACGTATGTGAAAGGGGTACGAGTGTGGGACGATGGCGCAGCAAGGTTTATTGAGGTGGAATTCAAATATGCCGGGAGACTGCTTATACCCAATGCGAGATCATCGGACTGGAGAGCCACCTGTGTCTTACTTCATGTGGAAAAACCATGTCTTGCTTCCTTGTGGACAAAAGAAAGGAATGAATTTCAATCTGGAGCAACCAGTCTATATCCTGACCTCTTTCGGCCAATTGCCGTCCAGGCTTCTATCCAAAGTACCAAACGCCACGCTCGGAACATCACAGCGGTCAATCAATCTGCGCCCGAACTCGTAGCAGTCTCCTCGTTCGCCGCCTTCTCACCAGCCGTCCTGCCGCTCCCGCTCCGCACCGGCCTGCGACCCGTGGCGATGTCCCGCTTGCTCGCGCAGCAGCAGCCCAGGCCGGCGTGGATGACGAAGGCCGCGAGCCCGAAGCCGCTGGCGACCCACACGAAGACCAGCATGCGGGTGCCGACGTAGGCGCGGATGTTGAGCTCGGACTGGCTCTCGGCGGCGTACTTGAAGACCAGGCTGATGACGGTGCCGATGACGGAGCCGACAACGATCAGGACGGCGTCGACGAAGGAGACGAGCGCGAAGGGGAGCGAGTACCAGCGCGACCACAGCACGGCGGGGGAGGCGAGGACCAGCACGAAGGTGAGCAGGCAGGCGGTGAGGAAGAAGCCGAACATGATCTGCGAGGCGAGGCGGAGGATGTTGAGCACCGTGATGACCTGCGTGGGCAGGGCGATGGTGGCGCCGGCCAGGAGCTCGTTGGTGATGACCTCGACGGGGTTGAACCAGTACAGCGTGGCGGGGGTTGAGCAGTATGTGATTCCGCTTTGCTGTGTCAGTTGATGTGACGTATAGGATGTAAGGGGGGACAAGGGGAGGCTTACACGTTGTTATAGCCCTCGCAGAAGTTCCACAGCCCAACCTGGTAGAAGTCGTGCAGGCCCAGCGTCTGGGCTATGCTGTTGATGAGCACGGCGTTGGGGGCGGACAGGGGGATGATGTTGGACAGGTCGAGCCTGAAGAAGTAGACGTCGCGGATGACCAAGCGGTCGTGGGTGTTGCCGATCAGAATCAGGATGAGGAAGACAAAGGAGACGAGGTAGCACAGCGAGGCCACGGCGGCGAAGGACCGGCGCAGGCGGGTGGAGCGCTTGATGTCGGCACGGCTGACCTGCCGCCGGTGAGACTTGGGCGAGCCCTTTTCGGAGGACGAGAGGTCGGAGGAGAAGTGCCCTCCGACGGAGGTCGAGCGAGGGGCCCTGCGGATGCGCAGGGCCGAGGGGAGGAAGGCCATGGCAACGCGAGTTTCGGTGAGAGACTGGGAGTCGCTGACGGACGGTGTTTCGGGCTTGGTGTTGAGGAGGTGACCGGCACCAAGAATGTCGAGAGAGGTCAAGCCATGAATCAATCAGCACAGCAACTCGTACAGTCGTACAGTATTGCTGATATCTCTGCAGTCTATGGTCGAAAGTCAGGAGAGGTAGTCGTCGGGAACGGACAGTTGACGGTCTCTCGGATTGAATGCTACGACTGTGGTAAAGGATCCTGACCTCATCCCGCCGCACCGGTTGCCGTCTTGGAAGCGTCGCTGGGGCCGGACTTCATTGGCCGTCAGCATCGCCGGAGATTTTTCCTAGCGCTACAGGACCCGCATCGGGGCTGTGAACCCCTGTCGCTGTCATTGTTCTGCCAGCAGTTTGCCTGTCTGCTTGTCATCAGAGCTTCCAATGGCGGGTCACTGTGAGAAGTTTTGAGCGGTCTACTACTGTATCAGGTAGTGGTTTCGGCGATTAGCTTGTCGAGACTTCAATATCGTTTCACCGTCCATCATTTATTACGCAGTACAAGATGATTTGGGATGTTGTCTTCTAGCAGACGAGGTCCCAGGAAGACGGGAGACTGGAACTGATAGACCAAGACAAACACCGGATGTTAAACCCGGGAAACGCCAAGGAAAGAGAAGGAGCAACCCTGGTCAATCTGAAATTTATTGGCATCCACTACGTCATGCAAGGGTCCTTCTCTGGCATCTGGCAAACAGAGAGGAAAGAGCAATCGAGATAGCACCTTCTGTCCAGTGCATTGGGAAAAGATACAGGTATAGAGGTACCGAGAGATTTCCCTAGACATGAACACAGTAGCAACTCCAACAGGTCTGTATCCTGTCTGCCTGTCTTCTCACCTGTCATGATAGTAGAATCCCCGGCTTCTTCGATTGCCGGGATACGATGGACCGCTTCTCCACCCGTTGACGACTTGTCAGCCAGCCAAACAAGCGCCGTCTTCAGGGTTCTCGTCTCTTCACAGCCCCAGAGCTAAAGTTCGGGCCAACTCCCCGTCTGTGCCTCGTCTGATCTGTGTTTTCTTGTGCATATTCGTTTCGTCTTGTTACGTAGTAAATAAACTGTTAGATGCTCCTTCGAACTTAAGATCATCAGTCCCATCCGACTGGGCAGCATGGCGTCACTCAGAGGCCTCGCGCTGGCGGTGGCTTGTGTCTTGCTCGTGTCTCAGACGCAGGCCCAGCTCGCCTCGTCCAGCACCAGCGGTCTCACCTTTCTCACCGGCACCAAGACGCTCTCGACCAAAGCCACGCCGACGGGGACCTACCAGACCGGCACCTCCAAGATAACGCTGGCAACCTCGCTCGCCTCGGGCGCCACCTCGATCGCCCAGAATGCCACGGCCTCCTCGGACTCGACCGGGTCGTCGACCACCGACTCGACCACCGTCCTGACCGGCTCCGCGCGGACCTCGACCTCGACCACCCTCCGCGGCAACGGCACCGCCACCGTGACTTCGTCCGCGCCGCCCGAGCCCATAAACACGACCCCCTGCAACAACTACCCCGAGTTCTGCGCCCGCCGCTACAGCAACATCACCATGGTGGCGGCCCACAACTCGCCCTTCGTGCGCGCCGGCAGCGCCGCCTCCAACCAGGAGTACCCCGTCGCCACGCAGCTCGACGACGGCATCCGCTTCGTGCAGGCGCAGATCCAGTGGCCCACCAACGGCACGGTGCCGCACCTGTGCCACACGTCCTGCGACATGCTCGACGCGGGGCCCCTGACCACCTGGCTGACCTCGGTCCGGGACTGGGTCGCCGCGCACCCGTACGACGTCGTCACCGTCCTGCTCGGCAACGGCAACTACTCCACGCCGGACAAGTACGCGCCCTACATCGAGGCCTCGGGCATCCTGTCCTACGCCTACGTGCCGCCCGTGGCGCCCATGAACCTGACCGACTGGCCGACCCTCTCGCAGATGATCCTCCGGGGCCAGCGCGTCGTGCTCTTCCTCGACTACATGGCCAACCAGACCGCCTACCCGTGGCTGCTCGACGAGTTCTCGCAGATGTGGGAGACGCCCTTCGACCCCGTCGACAGCTCCTTCCCCTGCACCGTGCAGCGCCCGCCCGACCTGCCGGCCGACCAGGCCCGCGCGAGGCTGTACATGGCCAACCACAACCTCAACGCCGAGGTGTCGCTGCTCGGCACCTCGCTGCTGGTGCCGGCCGTGAGCCTGCTCAACACCACCAACGCCGCCAACGGGTCCGGCAGCCTCGGCGCCGCCGCCGAGGGGTGCAGGAGTGAGTGGGGCCGCCCGCCGAACTTCCTGAACGTCGACTACTACAACTACGGCACGCCGCCGGGGAGCGTGTTCGAGGTCGCGGCCAGGATGAACAACGTCACGTACGACAGGCCGTGCTGCGGCGGCGTCGGCGTGAGCGGTGCCGTGACACGAAGGGAGTTTGGGGGGAGTGTGCTCGCTGCCGTCGGTGTTTGCTGGGCTGTCGGGTGGCTCCTTGTGTAGCCTATGTATTACTCGTGTTCGAAGAAGTGATGTACATATGCATGTACATGCACGCGTCGGTTCTACCTTGGGTGGAAGTTTTAGATATCATGGATGCACGGCGTTTGGGAGCGGGTATAGATTGGACATCCCCTTGATTTGTTGGTCTTTTGGTTATAGATGCTGGACAGAGACCGTCGAGTCTCATGAGCTGGTACGTACACTACATTGCACAGTACCATATTTACCATGGCTTGCCCTGGAGTACACGGTCGTATGTACATACATACCCTGTGTCGTCCATGTACAAACCAAAGAACCCGGTGCACGCCGCAATGTCACAAACCTCACGCATGGGCCGAAGCTGGGTCAGCGCCAGAATCCGGCAACTGGGCAGGAGATTTAAGTAGACGTGTTGTCCCATTGTACGTACCTCCAACCCAAAAGGAAGATTAAAACGGCTTTGTTAAGTTCCTCCTCAACTACCGCATTGCCTGGGGTGCTCCTGCTCCGTCACCTTCGGACAAGCCGTCCCCGACTTCGCTCTGCTATATACCTATCTTGTCGAATTTATTCTTTAATTCCCTTACTTAGGTAGAGGTACTTTTTCCAATCACTCATTCTCGTGCTTCGTCACATACAACGGACTCTTCTTTGGACGAACTCCGTCGGACAAGTATTGCAATCATGGCGGAACACAAGATTGTTGTTTTTGCGGGCGATCACTGTGGCCCAGAGGTGACTTGACTACCCCCGAGCTTTCCCACCCTTGCCTCTGGACGAGAGAGGCTGACTTTGGGTATTCGCCAGGTTATTGCCGAGGCAATCAAGGTACGAGTCTGATATTTGCGACCTGCAGTTGAGCACGTCTGACGTAGGATTTAGGTTATTAGGACGGTTGAGGAGCTCAGCTCAGCTCAGCCTCGACTGCTGGCAAATTTAATTTGGAGGACCACCTGCTCGGAGGGGTAAGTCGTCCCCCGACGACGGATCATACGGTCCGTCCCAAAGACATCCACGAGAAGAAGCCTGTCTCTTACTGACCTCGGCGTCTCTCCCCCAGTGCTCCATCGACCAGACCGGCGTCCCCCTCACAGACAAGGCCCTCGGCGCCGTCCGCCCGGAACAGGGCCTCCTAAGGCTACGCAGTGAGATGTGCGCCTACGGAAACCTCCGTCCCTGTTTCTTCGCGTCCGACGACCTTGTCGAGTCCTCCCTCCCTAAAGGCGTCTGTCTGGCCGCGGCACCGACATCATGTTAGTCCGGGAGTTAACCTCGGGCCTGTATTTCGGAGAGCGAAAAGAGTACGATGGACTTGATGCGTTCGACACTACTGTTTATACGAAACCAGAAATCGAGCGTATCGCGCGGCTGGGCGGTTACCCAGCCAGGACTAGTGGAGACTCGCGGGGTTATCTCGCTAGACAAGGCAAACGTGCTGGCGACAAGCAGACTCTGGCGAAGTGTGGCTGAGGAGGGTCAATAAAACGGAGTTCCCTGATCTGAAGGTTGAGCATCAGCTTCTTGACAGCGCGGCCATGATCATGGTCAAGAACCCGACGCGGCTGAATGGCGTTATAATAGCGCCCAACCTGGCAGGTGAGCGAGGCCCCTCGTCCACCTCGAAGGCGGTTTAGCTGATGAGAGTTTTTAGGGGATATTCTCAGCGACGAGGCGAGCGCTATAGCTGGAAGCATAGGGCTCCTCCCGAGCGCCAGTCTCTGCGGGATTCCGGGCACTGCAGGCTCTGCAGGCTCTGCAGGCTCTGCAGTGCCTTCTATCTGTGAACCGATTCATGGTGAGACTCCTATGCTCCTCCACTCGAGCCCTCATGTAGAGGTTCAGTCGCTAACGCAGATGACAGGTAGCGCGCCGGACATAGCGGGGAAAGGGGATTGTCGTGCGTCAAGACCCCGTTTCGGGCGATTCCTATTCATTCGCTGCAAGTACAGAGCTTCAGACCATTTCCAGAATCCCATTGGCACCATCCTTTCCGTGGCCATGATGTTCAGGTACTCTCTGAATCTCGCCCACGAGGCTAAAATGGTCGAGGACGCGGTCCGCGCTGCCATCGACGCCGGGCTAAGAACCAAGGACATGGGCGGCAGCACGGGCACAGCAGACGCAGGAGATGCCATCGTTGCTGAGCTGGTCAAGATTCTCAAGGCATGAGGTATCCTACGACTAACGCGCGCCGGCGGAGCGTGCAGGCAATCGGGAAACAAGGGCGCGATGAGCCAGCTTCTACACAGTACATAGTACAGTACATCGCGGTGGTCCACCGGGTACCTGGCGCCTGGCAGCCTCGCTAAGTTTACCGTGGAGCCGGGGTATCGGCGCTGCGACGCACGTGACGAGGTTTGGAGCAATCAAGCTTTCAAGAATTCAATATCAATGCACACAACCCTGACAACCAACAACCCCACGCGGAAGCTCCCCCGCAACTGTGTCCACGAAGACCGGGGGTTGGGTGGATGTCTGCTTGTCTGTGGAGTGACGTCGCACACCACCCCCCTGTCCACTGTCCATGCCATTTTCTTACTGATTGTGCCGAGGTTCGTCTCGACAACCACCGAGGGAACCAAAGACGGCGCTACAATTAGCAAGCAACGACTTCGCTCTGCCCTTCCATTCTTCACCTTTCGCATCTCTTTTTTTCCTTGTCGCGTGCCAGCGTCTCTGCCTTCGTCGTATAGATATTCCTCGATTTGTTTTTTAATTTTTATCCACACACTTTCTCGAAGCCGCTAAAATGTCAAAGACCTTCTCCGCCGCCGAAGTGGCCAAGCACAAGACCGAGGCGGAGGGCATCTGGCTGATCATTGACGGGGGGGTGTACGATGTTACGAGTAAGGTCGCCCTTCGGTCCCCTCTGTTACCTTTTCGGCCTTCCCTTCTTGTCTCGCTACTTTTTCGGTTGAACAAGGCTAACGGCGACAGAGTTCATGGACGACCACCCCGGCGGCAGCAAGATCCTGAAGCGCATGGGCGGCAAGGACGCGAGCAAGCAGTTCTGGAAGTACCACAACGACAAGGTTCTCGCCAAGTACGGCGACAAGCTCAAGATCGGCACCGTGGAGGACAAGGCCAAGCTATAAGGGGGAGGCCTGGAAGCGAGGGACGGGGCGGTAGTAACATGTATACAGATGGTTGGGAGGACGGATGAGCGGTGTTGGATTGATTGCTTGGTCGCATGATCGGACTGCGTTTATGAGATCAAAGGACGCTAGATCGCGATGCTACGTTTGGGGGCAGCGAGACGTGGATACCCATTGTTTCTGGCCCTGCTGGCAGAACAACTGCTCGAGGAGAGCACGGCGTTGCTGGTGTCAGCTAGAGACGCGTGCCGGAATGCGAATATTTTGAAGCCACATCTGACCTCATCTAGACGTGCGTTGTCTCGGAACAAGCCTGGCTCTGTTCAGCATCAACTGGGACTGAACTCCATCCCAACATCCACTCCCTCTCGTGCAGACACACGTCCATGCACACCGCACTGTCCAGGGCATTGAACGCGCTCAAACACCTCAGACGCGACGAACATCCAACCGAGTTACTTATCCGCCGCGCCAGGGTACAAGCCATGATTCCATTCCACCTAGTCAACAACCCAAAATCCCCATCCAAGCACCAAACAGCCCCCCTAACAACCCCCAGAGCCATCAATTACTCGTAAAATAATTCGCCGCCACCACACCCCCCAGCCCATACTCCCCCTCCAACGCATCCAAACTAGCCCTCATCCTGCTCCAAACACCCAGCTTCTGGCCCCCCGGCGGCGCGTACTTCCCTCCATCAAACCCGGCCGGCTGCTCGTACAGGAAGAAGACGTACCGGTGCGGCGAGCTGCCGGGCGGCGGGGCCGGGCCGATGTAGTCGGCCACGAAGGGCTCTGCGGTCTTCAGCGGGACAGGGGTCGCACCTCCGTCAGTTTGAGTGGAGGAGCGGGGGTCAGCCTTGAGGCCCGGCTGGACCCAGTGCAGGATCGGCCCCAGCACGTCGAAGGACGGGAAGGGGGCGTCGATGTCGAGCCCGATGACGAGGTAGGTCGCCGAGGCTGACGAGGCGGGGAAGGACAGCGATGGGGGGGATTGGGCTTCTGGTTGTGAGTTAGCACAATGTTTTAATTTTTTTTCCTCCCTTTCTTTTTAAATTTTTTTTTCTTCAAGCTTCTTCCTGGGTCTTATAAGTTCGCGGTGGGTCTTACCAGCCCGGGGGATGTACTGCCCCGGTGTCTCGACGACGTGGTCGCCGACCTTGAGGCCGAGGACCTTGGACTTGTCGCCCTCGATGAGGGCCAGCGCCTTCTTGACGCTCTCGTTGGCGGGCATGTTTTGGTTCAGAGTTGTACTTGTGTGTATGGACTTTGATATATCCATGACCTCATGGACATGCCAAGAACTCTTTATATGCGGAAACATACGCCGGAGATTAGAAATGTCTGCGGTACTTAACTCCGCGATCGTCCGGCATCCTTCTACGACGGCAATGATAGGCTCGACGGTTACCTTGCCAGCGATAAGTGAGACTCATGGCGAAAGGAAATGTGTGTGATTCGTGTTTCTCTACAGTATGTTTACCCCGGCGCAGGGACTCCTGCCAAACGACCCGGGGCTTTTCCACGCAGCACCAAATAGCAACCGTGTATTTTGGCGAGACTCGAGGTTCACTGGCCCTCGAAGGCCGACCTAGAGCTTAATCGCATCGCCAGCCAGAGCCGTAGCTTCTCTTCCAGATGCCGTGGCTGATAACTCGGCGCTGGGAGGCAAGTCCCGCATGCCGTGCGCAGCAGTCGTGTTTCTGCGGGAAGTGTACCTGACGCCCCTAAGCAACTGACCGTCTTGCTGGTAGGATGCGGTATTCAGCCGCCCCGTGCATACTGGGGGATTGCTTGCGTCCGGGGGTCCTGCTCGTGGGTCCGGGGGTAGCCTGTCTGCTCCTGCTTCGCGGAGTGGTAAGTGCCCGCGGCCTGATGACCGACGTCCGCAGCTTGCTGCCCGGCGTCGGCAGCCCTGCCCGGCAGCTGTCTCCCGGTCTCGGCAGTGGCTTCGTAAATGCCCGAGGCAGTACCCCTGGCTTGATTGGACATGCCGTGGGCAGTGTCCCTGGCTTGACTAGACATGTCGGCGGCAGTACCCTTGGCCCGGGATGACATGTCAGAGACAGTACCCCTGGCCTGGTTGGACATATCGACCGCAGTACCCTTAGCCCGAGACGACATATCGGCAGCCGAGTTCCCAGCCCGGTTCGAGAGGTCGACCGCAGCACCTTTGGCCTGGGACGACATGTCCACGGCGGTCTGCTTCCCGCTGACGGCCATGTCCCCGAGGCGCCGCCCCGCGCTCGCGGCCGTCTCGCGCGCGTTGGCCGACTGCTCCGCCACCTTGGCGGCGCCGTCCTGCGCGAGCGCCTTGCCGTTGACGACGGCCGCGTTCGTCAGCTCCCCGGCGCGCGCCTTGGCGTCGCGGGCCACGGCGCGGCCGCGCGGCGAGGCGACGAGGGGCGCGATGAAGAGCGAGGTCAGGCCCAGCACCGCGAGCGAGAAGGGAGACAGGACCTTGATCAGCCAGAATAGGGCGGTGAAGCTGAGGAATGTCTGTGCGGTGCGTCAGCAACGTGCTAATTCCAAGGGACACTGTCCGAGAGAACGACTCACAGCGAAGGTTTTGTCGAGGTCCTGTCCATAGATGACTCTCTGAGCCTGGACCACGCTGTACTGGACGAGGTCGTGGATGTCCTTCAGTGTCGCGTTGAGGGTTGCCTCGGGGACCTTCTTGTACTCCTTGGGCCGGAGACGGGCAAGGAGGGAGTTGGAGCCGAACGACCGGCCAGCGAACTCCGTGACGGACACCACTGGCGGGTCAGAGTCAGTCTGCGTTCACCCACTGGGATCCAGTCAATGCATACCTCCGAGCGTGACAGCCCCGGCCTTCAGGGCCAGCTGTGTGAGGGGCAGGTAGTGTGCCCCGAGCAGGACGCTCAGGGCACCGAGGTATGAGAGCAGGGTGCGGATCGGATCCTCCCACTGCACGCGTATGTGAGCAATCATTTCCTGCGGTTAGTGAGGCTAAGCGGAGGACGTACGCTGATGTACTTGTAGAGGCTGTCTTGATGAGCTGTGATATCGCAGCTGTCAGCACGGCGACCTGTTTTCTCTTTTGGTTGTGTTTCACGGAGAGTCGTACCCAAGATCTCCGTCAATGGCCCAGTCTGTCCCTCGGCAGGGTGTCCGGAATGATTGTTGTCGTGCAGCGACTGTTGGATGGCCGAAGCAACTGCAGACAAAATGGTGAGCATCTCTCATCAGGATTGCTGTCAGATTGTAAAGGCTCACTCTTCTCATTGTCCTGCTCGGTCCGCTGAGCACCGTCGCCCTGCACGGGGATCACGACATAGGTTGGTGAGCTCATGATCGTGATGGTTATGGATGGCTGTGCGTATGGAATGGATAGTGGCACAGTTTAGAGAACGTTGATAGTTCAAGTCGCTGAAGGAGAGCTGGGACACCGGGCGACTACTGTTTTCAATGAGACGAGAGTTTGTCCGTGCTGCTGCAGAATAGGTGATGACACGATGACGGGATGCGGCCATGACGTCTCACACTTGTGCGGATACCTCTGGGAAGCATTTCACATGTCGGACTGGCGCAATGCCTCCTTCATCCTTTGATCAAGCACATATCAAACACGTAGTGGGCAGGACGGCCGCGTGTCAGAGCGGGGTGAGTTCGCAACAAGCTTCTGGTTCAGTCACTGGCATCGAGCGTCTGTCATCGAGGGCACTTGATACGAATGGATACCAAGACTGTGGCTGAATCTTGGGGCGTTGATTGCTGCTTCGATGTATTCATCAATGTTTCACGGCGTCACTCGTGACGGTGGTTTCCACTTCCAACCGTTGGTAAGACCTGCGCCACAACCTGTCTGTGCGGGATGGCCACCCGTTAAGCTGCATATCGCTGTGCCACCGAGGTCGTTGTCCGTCATCAGCACGAAAATGCATGCCTTAACCTTCCGGAGCATGTGGTCCTGAGAATGTCGTTGGGACGGGCGGGCACATCAAGGCATCATAGGGCGGTGGAGACTCGGCGTCTAGACCTCGCAGTTTCCAGGTCAGGAAGGAACGCCCCTCGGCACGTACCGAAGAGCTCCACTTCACTGCCCCTCAGCTCCCTCCCCTATTTGGGTTAGACCGTTAGACTTCATGGTTGGACAGCTTTTGTGGGTTTCCCTTGTGAACTCGAGCTGGGCCTGACACGTATCGACGACACTCCAGCTTCAACACCACACTGGCAAAGCATCGAACTGGACTCAAATGCCGTCATGAGGTTCGGACACGTCGAACGCGTTCCAAATGTCATTGCTCGTTTGCGAGGGACAAGAATCACGGACAAGGCACCTACCTACCTTACATCTGATCCAACTTCGGTCGAGGCCAGTGCGAGAAGGAGGGGAATGGGTTTACTGTTTGCATTCGCAATCAACCCTCGTCCGCTTCTTGAATACAGGATTGGCTTGTCAGACAGCTATGTTATCGTCAAGGGCAGCTCTACGGTCGACCATACAATGCTATCGAAGATGGAGCAGTCTGAGGGCGCTACCCGTGATGCCAAAGGATACGGCATCCGACCGCACCTGACCGTGCTCGTGTCGTCCTCCGAGCGCTCAGTCCTGGTGTCCTGTGGCGATATGCGATATCCCTCCCCGGCATCGAGCTGTGCGCATGCCTCCCAAGCCTCAAGCTGTTGGACAGCTTGGGTGCTCTGTCTGGAAGAGCCGAAAGCGGAGAGTGGCCGCTTGCAAGAGCCCTGGTTACCCAGATGGCTTCACTTCAAAGCGGCAAATCCATGGCGGCGTTGCTGACGATGAGTATGACTCTTGGTTGCTCTTGACAGACCTGCCGTCAGTCGTCTTTACTACCTAACCCTAACCCTAAACCCGTCACACTCCAGACAATCATATTTGCTTCGTCTATCCTTTCACATCACGTATGGATAAAGTGAACCATATTACCTATACCTAGGATGATACGTCCGAGGCTTATATTTACCTCGAATAGGCCCCGCCTTCCAACCGGCAGTTCTACCGAGTCTAGACATAGGGGCAGTGCTTTGAAATCTTGCTTTGAAATGATGGATCTAGCGCATTCTTAGTGACAAGACCTACCTATGAGCGGGGTATCTCCTCTTCCGGTATACCTACCTCGGGAACTCTCTCGGTCTGTCTCTTGTAAGTCGACTCATACGGATTTACACAAGGGCACAATAAGTGATAGCACAGAATGAGCGGCTTTCGAGACTTCGAGGCCGCCATCACCAAGGCCATCGACGACGGCATCATCCCCGGTGCCGTCGTCGTAGCAAAAGACAAGTCCGGTCAGTCTCGCGCCCTGTCCTACCGACGTCTATAGAGTCTCACCCTCACACGCCCGCAGGCAACCTCGACTACGTCTACAGCGCCGGCCAGGCCTCCCTCTCCCCGGACTCACCCAAGGCCATGACCCCAAACACCGTCTTCGCCCTTGCCTCCATGACCAAGCTCATCACCACCATCGCCCTGCTGCAGCTCGTCGAGCGCGGCCAGCTCGGCCTGGACGAGGACATAACTCCACACGTACCAGTCCTCGCCCGCCAGCCAGTCCTCTCCCCTTCCTCCTCCTCCTCTACAGACCCAAGCACAACCCCACGGAGAAACCCCATCACCCTCCGCCACCTCCTAACCCACACCTCCGGCATCGGCTACCCCTTCCTGAACCCAACCCTCGCCGAGGCCAAGACCCGCGCAACCGGCTCATCCGACCCCATCGCCGGCCGCACCGTGGCAGACCGGTACGGGCTCCCCCTCCTCTTCGAGCCCGGCACGCAGTGGGAGTACGGCGCGGGGCTGGACTGGGCCGGCGCCGTGCTGCAGGCCGTGTCGGGCGTCGACCTGGAGACCTGGACGCGGCGTCACGTCCTCGCCCCGCTCAATCTCCCCGAGGGGTCCATGACTTTCTTCCCCGCCAAGATTCCGGGGTTGGTCGACTCGTCTCGCTTCGCGGATATATCAATTCGCGACCCCTCGACGGGGCGGGTGCGACACCCGGGGGGCAGGGGCGAGAAGAGGTACCTGGCCGTGGACGACGCGTTCGGCGGCGAGGGCATGTACGCCGACCTTACCGCGTATGTGGAGGTGCTGCGCAGCCTGCTGCTTGATGATGGACGGCTGCTGTCAAAAGGGATGGCGGCGAAGATGTTCGTGCCTTCGCTGCCCACCCCGCAAGCCAAGGCGAGCCTGCTGGACAAGCTCGAGACGCCGGAGTGGATTGTTGGTGTTGTGCCGCGCACGCGCGAGTACGACTGGGGTCTCGGCGGACTGCTGGTCGATGGCGATAGTCATCCCTATCGGCGGCGCGGCGCGCTGTTCTGGAGCGGGATGTTTAATCTTATTTGGGTGAGTCGTGTGATGATGATCCCTGTTACATTCGTTTCGAACCTTGGAATGCTGACGGAAACACAGTTCGTCGACCGCGAGGCCGGCGTGTGCGGCGCGTTCGGGACGCAGGTCTTGCCCGCTGCCGACCCGCTGGTCAGGCCGCTGCATGAGAAGTTTGAGGAGGCGGTGTATCAGCAGGCGAGGACGGCGTCGAGTTCCAGTCGGATATGAGGCTGGCTACAAGGTTGAGCCACGTGAAGACAATCCGATGGGAGCGGATTTCATCTGGCGAGTTGTGACTGTGACTGAGCAGGGACTTGAGCAAGGTAACATTGCATTGCGTACATAACCAATAGTCATATTATTATAAAAACAGCTCTGTAGAGGCTACGCCGTCACGATGCACCTCCTACTCCATGTACCTGAACGAGGGGTGCTTATGGCCCAGCCGGGCGATCTGCTGCTCGGACAGGCCCTCCACGCGCGCGTCCCTCTTGCCCTGTGCTCGGATCCTGTTCTCATACTTGCAGTGCAGCAGGCCGACGGCCGCCAGGGCGAAGCAGACGAGCTGGAGGGAGAAGTTGATGGAGTGGCCGATGTGGAACTTGGGCGAGTCCGTCGAGAGATAGGTCCAGCTATACGCACGAGGTCGGTCAGATCAGCGAGCAGAGAACAGAGGCGAGCGTTGCACTTACGTAGAGAGGACGCCTCCGATGCTGCCGATGGAGACCATGTAGCCGCCGGCGACGGCCGCTACGGCGGGATTGGCCGTGTCTGCGTGGGCGGGTCGTTAGTTTGACTCTAAACCGCTAGGATACGGAAGACTCACTGTTGATGCCCCAGCTCAAGAAGCCGGAGCTCGCGGCAAAAACCCCGATGGCGTTCAGGTAGACGGCGCCGTACTTGGCATGGACGTCGTCCGAGAAGCGCAAGATACAGAAGCCCGTAATCGAGAAGAGCAGGGCGCCGAGCATGAAGACGCCGCGCCTGTTGGTGCGGTCGCTGGCGTACCCGAGCGCGACGGTGAGCACGCAGGCCACGAGGTACGGCGGCACCGACATCAGCTGCGCCTTGGTCGACGTCCAGCCGAACTCCTTGAGGATGGTGGGGATGAAGGCGCCCATGCCCTGGACGCAGGAATTCGTGCAGAAGAAGCACCACGCGCACACCTGCGTGTGCACGTTGAAGACGGCCTGCCGGACGTGCTGCCACGACACCTTCTCCTTCGGGTTCGCGTCGTGCTCGCGGCGCATGCGCTCGGCGGCGATGTACCGCTGCCGCGGAGTGAGGAACTTCCAGTCCCCGGGACCCTGCGGCATGAAGTAGGTCGCGCCGATGGCGAGGAGCATCGTGACGAGGCCCTCGAAGAAGAAGATGTTCCGCCACGAGACGATGGTGGCCGCCGAGGTGCCCCAGGCCGGGATCTTGCTCAGGGCGGTGGCCAGGAGCCCGCCGAAGGAGTTGGCCAGCGAGCTGGACGCGATGAAGATGCTCATGCGGAAGAAGAGCTCGGATTTCTTGTAGAAGCAGCTGAGGAAGAAGGTCGTGGCGGGCATGGCGCCGCCCTCGAAGATTCCGAGCACGGCGCGCGTCACGGCCAGGCCGGCGTACGACTGCACGAAGGCGGTGCAGAGAGACACGAGGCCGAAGCTGAAGACGAGGAAGGGCATGTAGTAGCGCGGGCCGAAATACTTCAGAATCACATTGCTCGGGACTTCGACGCTGCGTTGGGGTCAGCACGCGAGTGTACTAGGACGTGGTGGCAGTCGCCTCTAAGACGTACCTAAGGTATACGATGAAGAAGATGGACAGTATGATGTTGTAGCGGTATCCGACAAGGCCGAGATCCGTGGCCATGCCTTCGATCTTGGCGTTTCTGCAAGTCCCGTCCGTCAGTCCACGGCTGCTAACCCCCCTCGACAGGTTCACAAGCTCTGCTCACCCGATGTTGGCGCGGTCAATGGCACAACACATGTCTGCGCTGTGCGTCAGCTAGTCCGTCATGTCTGCATTTCTGGGCTTGGCTTACATAGGACCGTCACTATGGGCGTGATGGTAAGGTCGAACTTGCGGCGGATGGCCTTCTCCTCGGCCGCTGTCCACTCGGCGCCGATGTCGCTGTTGGCCTCCTCGACGACGCCCGAGCCCGTGCTGGCATCGCTTGAGCCAACAGGGTCGACCTTGAAGTCATGCGTGCTGGTCTTCTCTGTCATGGTCGACATCGTGGTGGTCCGTAATTGGTGGCCAAGAGGGCAGACAAGTCCAGCTGAGGTGACAGAATCGGTCAAAGCACAGGTCCAACTTGTCTTGTCGGCATCATCCCCACGGATCCAAGAGTGGTTCGCCTCGCCGTCTTTTAAGATGCTCGCGCATCGTCAAGATAGCCTCACCCAGCACCGACAGGCTGGCTCTCCCTATCTCCGCCACCTGGCATAGCTGGCTCTTATCTTGTCTGCTTTCTGCCGTAGCGCCTGGGGCAGAGGTCCCGTCGTGGCGTCTTGGGGTCGGGTCCACATCCCTATCTGTCTCTTGTCGACCATTCCTTTCCGGGACCAGCCAGCGACCCACCGTCCCCGCCGAACTGACCGGCGACGCGGTGGCATCGGCGAGTGGGGCCGCGTGGGATCGGCTGCAGACAGCCGAACACGTGACCACCCCGGAGCCGACCACGCTGACCTTATCTGCCATTGCCGCAAGATCGCCATGCAGCAATGCGGCAATGTCATATGCAGACAGCCGAGGGTGACAGCCCGTCGCTGTGGGTCCCCGTCAGCAGTGCGGGCTTCGACGTCTCGAGCGTGCTTCGTCTGTGTATTTATGGCGGCGGATGGAAGGTCTTCGACGCAAAGAAGTAAAGAAAGCATCATCAGCTCGAGAAGACGGTAAGAGCACAGAGCGAACGAAATATTATCGATAGCTAGGCGGCAACCAACTTGTCGTTTACACCCCGTTCAAGGGCCCTCTCGCTCTTCCGCCATCTGTCTATCCCGCCGTTCCTTTTCGCAGGTGTATCCTGCAGCACGCTAGCTCCGAGATGGCGCCCAAGATCACAATCTCGATCGACAGGGGCGGCACATTTACCGACGTCCACGCCATCGTCCCCGGCAAGCCGGACATCGTGCTCAAGCTGCTGTCGGTCGACCCCGCCAACTACGCCGACGCCCCGACCGAGGGCATCCGCCGCGTCATCGAGGCCGTGACGGGCGAGACAATCCCGCGCGGCGTCCCCCTGCGCCTGGACACCGTCGAGTGCCTGCGCATGGGCACCACGGTCGCCACCAACGCGCTCCTCGAGCGCAAGGGCACCCGGTCCGCGCTGCTGACGACCAAGGGATTCCGAGACCTCCTGCGCATCGGCAACCAGGCCCGCCCGGACATCTTCGATCTCTCGGCGCGCCGGCCCGACGTGCTGTTCGAGTCCGTCGTCGAGGTCGACGAGCGCATCGTCCCCTCCCACCCGCGCTCCGACAAGGCGGCGCTGGCATCTTACCGTGCTGTCCCGGGCACCACGGGCGAGACGTACCACGTCCTGCGCGAGTTGGACGTCGACGCGGTCACGGCCGACCTGCAGAGTCTCAAGGATCAGGGATTCGGATCGGTCGCCGTCGCGCTGGTCAACTCGTTTGCGTGCCCCGACCACGAGCGCACAGTCGGCGAGATCGCCTCGCGGCTCGGCCTGTCGGTGGCGCTGTCCTCGACCCTGCAGCCCATGATCAAGGTGGTGCCGCGCGGCATGTCGGCGACGGCGGACGCCTACCTCACGCCCGTCATCAAATCCTACGTCGACGCCATCTCGGCCAACTTCGAGGGCGGCCTGGCCGGCGCGCACGGCTGCCGCGTCGAGTTCATGCAGTCCGACGGCGGCCTCGTCGACTTCCGCCAGTTCAGCGGCCTGCGCGCCATCCTGTCCGGCCCCGCCGCGGGCGTCGTCGGCTTCTCGGCCACGAGCTGGGACCCCGACGCCCGCGTGCCCATCATCGGCTTCGACATGGGCGGCACGTCGACCGACGTGTCGCGTTTCGACGGCCACCTGGAGCACACCTTCTCCTCGAGCATCTCGGGCGTCAGCATCCAGGCGCCGCAGCTCGACATCAACACGGTCGCCGCGGGCGGCGGCTCCATCCTGTCGTGGCGGAACGGCCTGTTCAACGTCGGTCCGGAGTCGGCCTCGGCGCATCCCGGTCCCGCGTGCTACCGCAAAGGCGGCCCCCTGACCGTGACGGACGCGAACCTGTTCCTCGGCCGGCTGCTGCCGGAGTACTTCCCCAAGATCTTCGGGCCGAACGAAGACCAGCCGCTCGACCGCGACGTCACGACCAGGCTGTTCGCCGAGCTGACGGACACGATCAACGCCGACCAGGGCGTGCGCTACACGCCCGAGGAGATCGCGCTCGGCTTCCTCAAGGTGGCCGACGAGTCCATGACGCGGCCGATCCGGAACCTCACCGAGGCGCGCGGCTTCGAGACGGCCTCGCACCACCTCGCCTGCTTCGGCGGCGCCGGCGGCCAGCACGCCTGCAACGTGGCCGCGTCGCTGGGCATATCGCGCATCATCGTGCACAAGTACTCGTCGATCCTCTCGGCGTACGGCCTCGCACTGGCCGACATCGTGCACGAGGTGCAGGAGCCCATGGCGGCGGAATATCACACTGCCAAGGCGTCCATCGCCAAGCGCCTGCACGCGCTGCAGCAGCGGTCGGAAGCGCACCTCGCCGCGCAGGGGTTCGGACCGCAGCAGCTGAGCCACCAGCTGTTCCTGAACATGCGGTACGAAGGGTCCGACACGAGCCTGATGATCCTGCGGCCCGACGACGGCGACTTCGCCGCCGCCTTCGTCGAGCGCCACCGCCGCGAGTTTAGCTTCGCGCTGGACCGCCCCGTACTGGTCGACGACGTGCGCGTGCGCACGGTCGCGGCGTCGCGCAGGACCACCGAGAAGAGCCCCCTGCGCCAGCTGCAAGAGGCCACCCTGCGCGCCCCCGCCGCCGACGCGCCGACCGAGATGACCCGAGTGTACTTCGACGCCGCGTCCGGATACGTCGACACGCCCGTGTACCAGCTGCGGACCCTGGGAAAGGACGTCCGCCTGCACGGACCGGCCATCATCATCGACGAGACGCAGACCATCGTCGTGGCGCCCGACGCGGTCGCGTACGTGCTGCAGACCTGCCTCGTCATCGACCTCGAGTCGTCGTCCGACGAGGCCGAGGCCAAGACCAAGGCAGTCGCAGCGGCAGCGGCAGCCACGCAGGTGGACCCGATCCGCCTCACCATCTTCGGCCACCGCTTCATGTCGGTGGCCGAGCAGATGGGCCGCACGCTGCAGAAGACGGCCGTGTCGACCAACATCAAGGAGCGGCTCGACTTCTCGTGCGCGCTGTTCTCGCCCGACGGCGGGCTCGTGGCCAACGCGCCGCACGTGCCGGTGCACCTCGGCAGCATGCAGTTCGCCGTGCGCTTCCAGCACCAGCGGTGGCTTGGTAGGTTAAAAGACGGAGACGTGCTCGTCGCCAACCACCCGGTCTCGGGGGGTACTCACCTCCCCGATGTGACCGTCGTCACGCCCGTTTTTAGCAGGGGGACGGACGAGATCATCTTTTATGTTGCATCCAGAGGGTGAGTTTTCTCCGCTGTCGACGTTTTGAAGAATCGTAGCCCGCTAACCGAAGTGCGTGCGTCTAGTCATCACGCGGACATAGGCAGGTTCCCGACTGATACCCTTCCGACATCCCCCAAGTACAGCTACTAACCTCGTTCTGTTCTGCAGGCGGTATCCTCCCAGGTTCCATGCCCCCCAACTCGACCGAGCTGTGGCAGGAAGGCGCGGCGATCGAGTCCGAGCTCCTCGTATCAGGCGGCGTGTTCAACGAGTCCCGCATGCGCGAGCTGTTCCTCAACGCACCCGCGAAATTCGCGGGCTGCTCCGGCAGCCGCAACCTCAGCGACAACCTGTCCGACCTCAAGGCGCAGATCGCGGCCAACGCGCGCGGCATCGCGCTCATCCAGAACCTGATCGACGAGTACGGCCTGGCCACGGTGCAGACGTACATGTTCGCCATCCAGACGACGGCGGAGCAGGCGGTGCGGGTGCTGATGAGGGAGCTGCACGGGCGGTTTGGGGGGAGGCAGCTGCGCGCGACAGACTATATGGATGATGGGACGCCGATCCGGCTGGCCATCACGATCGATGAGAAGGATGGCTCGGCCGTGTTCGACTTTGCGGGTACGGGGCCCGAGGTGCACGGTAATATCAACGCGCCCGAGGCCATCACGCACTCGGCCATTATTTATGCGCTGCGGTGCATGATCAACGCCGACATACCGCTCAACCAGGGGTGTCTGGCCCCGATCGACATCCGGATCCCGCGGCCGAGCATCCTGAGCCCGACGCGCGCGGCGGCCGTGGTGGGCGGGAACGTCACGACGTCGCAGCGCGTCACCGACGTCGTCCTCAAGGCACTCGGCGCGTGTGCTGCCTCACAGGGGTGCTTGAACAACCTGACCTTTGGCATCGACGCGAAGACGGACGAGAAGACCGGTGAGGTCGTGCCTGGGTTCGGGTACTACGAGACGTAAGTTTGCCCCCCAAGTAGCATTCCCACCCCAGAAGTACAGTACACATGGCTAACAGATCCGCAGCATCGCCGGCGGCGCGGGCGCAGGCCCAACCTGGCACGGCGAGAGCGGGGTGCACGTGCACATGACCAACACGCGCATCACGGACCCGGAGATCCTGGAGAAGCGGTACCCGGTCTTGCTGCGGCGGTTCGAGCTGCGGTCGGACACGGGCGGGCGGGGCAGGTTCCGCGGCGGCGACGGGGTGGCGCGCGAGATCGAGTTCCTGACGCCCGTGCAGTGCTCGATCCTATCGGAGCGGCGCGTACACCAGCCGTACGGCATGGAAGGGGGCAGGCCGGCGCAGACGGGGCTGAACCTGTGGCTGAGCAAGGACGCATACACGGGGGAGGACAGGACAGTGAATATGGGCGGGAAGGGGAGCGTGGCGATGACGACGGGCGATAGGGTGGTTATCATGACGCCTGGTGGTGGTGGTTGGGGGGCGCCTGAGGGGGATGCGGCGGAAGAGCAGTGGTAGACATGTAATGGAATTGTATTTAGAGGATGATGCAAGGACTGAAGAAGAGGAGATGTCTCCGGTTACCTCGATTGCGAAGTTACGCGTTGAACTTCTGGTAAGATCTTCTTTCGTGGACGCGACACATTTGTATGTGCAGTCCATGACAGGACTGCCTGGATGGAGATGGACGATGCGTCAGCTCGATCACAAAGATGATTCCAGCGGCCAAGAATTTGCTACAAAATCTTCTGCGTGATACTCTCGCGTCGGCTGCTGATGAGGTTTGGTGGTGATGCTCTTGGGGATCTGATGGTTTCTAGTCAGAGGTAGATTCCCACTAGGAATAGGTGAAAAGGTACCTGCCCCTCGAAACCTTGGGACAATGGAAAAGAGCGGGGCATGTGGTTTCGATATCTCCGCTGCAGTGGCAAGTCGGAAAGCAAAAGATCGTGTCCAAGACAGAACTTCCGCATGAGAGGATTTCTTTAGGAGGCTATTCCTGGGTTATTTCTTCATTGCTCTCGAAGCCAAGATGATATCTCTGTACAGTACTACTTACAGCGGCCCGGGATCTGTGCCCTCCCCGAGACCCTCCTCCCGCATCAACGCCATGCCAATCCACTGACGGTCCATGTCGATGCCGATCGAGTCAATCACATCAGCCCAGCCCGACGGATCCTCGCCGGCGTCCAGGTTGAACCGCATCTGCTGCTCCTGCTGCTCCTGCTGCTCCTGCTGCTGGCCCGGCGCCGAGCAGCTCCCATCTGGCACCATCCACGCCCCACGGCGGCCGGCCTCGCTCGTGCTGCCTACCGGCCTCGCCACAGCCACGGGCCTCCTGCTCGCGCTGATCTTGTTCAGCAGCGCGTGGCACGCGCGGATGTACTTGTTCCCCTTCTCCGCCATGCTCTGCAGCACCGCCAGCGCCGTGTCCATGGCCGCCGCGTTCATCTCGCGGTACGGAAACGCAATGTTGACCATGACCAGCAGCAGCGCGGCCGAGAACGCCTGCTCGCCGTCGATGAAGCCGTACGTCGCCACGTCGTTGTACCTTGCCGCCGCGTTGAGGATCGCCGTGCTGGACCGCGCCGCCGCGATCGCGCTGTCGATGACGCCCACCACGTCCGGCGCCAGGCCGTCCTCCCACCGCGCCCCGGTGGCACTCGCGTTGGCCGCCATCTGCCGCTGCACCGCGTACAGGAGCAGCGGCCGCGCCGTCATGTTGATGCAGTGATAGTAGTGCAGGTACGTCGACACGATCTCGCGGCTGATGGGCTTGTCCGACGCGTCCGCCGCCGGGTCGAGTCGCACCTCGGCCGGCAGCTGCGCGAACCACTCCGACAGGCTCTTCATGATGGTCTGGATCGACGCCGACAGGCTGGTGCCGGACTGCCGCTTCTTGCGGTAGATGTCCTGCCCGATGCGGCCCAGGATGCGCGAGAGCAGCGTGTAGTTGCGCAGCACGGCCGCGCGCCGCGGGTCCTCGCCCTCGAGCGCGCTGGGGAGCAGCACGTCGATGTCGTCGTCGCTGATGGAGATGGGGTGGCCCGACGTGACGCACAGCAGCCGCTCGAGGCTGTACGTCGACCACCACAGCCGGCGCCGGCCCTCGCGCTCGTGCGCGTCCATGTCGTCCTGGTCGAGCACCTCCTGGTGCAGGCCCAGGGAGATGGCCATGCGCATTGCGAGCCCGATGTACAGGTACGCCGAGTCGCGCCGGTTGATGGTCTGCATGTAGTACGCCACGTAGCTGAGCACCTCGGCGAACAGCACCGACCCGTCCTCGCGCGCGTCCGGCAGGAACTGCAGCGCGTGCTTGAAGTAGTGGAACCCGGGCGGGCCCTCGTTGCCGGTCCACTGGTTGACCGAGTACATATGGCCGAAGGCGAAGACGAGCAGCACCTGGCAGTAGACGAGGCAGTCGTCGCGGCTGGCCGGGTCGGGCGGCGACGCGTACACGTGCTTCAGCCGCTGCTGGAACCGCTGCTCGTCCAGGAAGGAGAAGATGGTGCCGATGTACGCGTGCTGCGCGAGGTAGAGGCGCCTCGCGAAGTCGAAGGGCGGCAGCTGCGGCATCTCGGGCATCAGCGGCGGACGCCGGAGCCACGACGTGTCTTCGTCTAGGCACGACATGTCAGGAAGGCGTGGCTCTGCATTTCGTGGGTTGCTTACAGTGCGGATGGTTGTGCCACGCGAGCGTCTCCGTCGTCGGATTCAGTCGATTGGCAATGTACGTCGACGACGAGTTGCCCATATAGTCTGCGACATATATGCTGTGAGCCATACACACACACCCTGCGACTTCCGGACGATGGCCGCACTCACGGTACTGCCCCGGCTGGCAGAGGACCCAGTTGTCCGTCCCGGGAAACGCCCACTCGACCTCCGTCGCCGTCGTCTCGGCCGGACTCGGCATGCCCTCATGGACACGGGTGCCGGCCGTCCGCGCCTGCGACTGCAGCCGGAGCAGGTAGCTCTCGGGGACGCTGATGCGCTTCTCCGACTCGGAGTACACGCAGGCGTGGCCGGCGTCGTCGCACGCGGCACAGGGGTAGGGAGGCGTGCCTAGGCATTTCTGCTTCCGCCGCCGACAACGTTCACAGCTGGTGGTTTGTCAGTGTTGATCCAGGTAAGACGCCTGCGGAACAGATCGTGGTGTCATACGCAACTGGTGATCTTCTCAGCACATCGTGGGACTGCTGGCGCCGACGCGCAGGTGGCGTCCCTGAGGCTTGCATTGTGTGGTCGTTGGAATAGGCGTGAGGAGCTTAGACCAGACATTGCGTCGGGACATGGTGCCGCGTCGTCTCACGAAACAGCAACCACCGGCTATTCGGTCCCTCGAGGAGGTTGCCTAGATAGGCACATCGGGCCCAGGTGTGCTCTATTCCTTCCCGAGACTCGGCATGATCAGATCCGGGGCAGTCTAGTCCGCGATCGACCCCCCAATAGTATCTCCTCGCTCCTTCATTCCCTTATCTCTCTCTCTCGTCTGCCAAGATGCCTTAGCGCATCCTCACCCACTTCCCTATCATGCTTCCATCCGGGGACTAGCGCAAGAGACGGCCTCGTTGTCGGGGCCCACAATCCGATCTTAGGCACATTCCAGACTTCACCGTCGGACCGCATCGTTGAAGATTGAAAGCCGATGATGTGAGCCGCGCCGAGACGCCGACCAGCAATGTCTGCGCCGGGAGCAGGCGGTGTCGACGTGGAAATGGCAGAAACGATGCGTCCCTGATTAAAAGGGGAAGGGGTTGAAGGTGGATATGTCGTGGTTGAATCTGCAACTACAGTGCTGAGGAGGCCTTCATCCGAGATCAACTCATCCGGCAGCGATGCTCTCCGCTTACATCCTGTTCCTCCTGCTGGCAGCCGCCGCCCTGGCCGTGGCGCAGCTCGTCGTCGCCAGCCTCAAGCTGAAGGGGATCCCAGGCCCGATCATGGCACGCTTCACCGACATCTGGCGCTTCCGGGCCATGCGGTCCAAGGGCTGGCCGGCGCGGCTCGTCGCCCTGCACAGGCAGCACGGCAAGCTGGTGCGCATCGGGCCCAACCACGTCAGCGTCAGCGACCCGGCCGCCATCCCCGTCACCTACAGCACGAACCCGGTCTGGGTCAAGGGCCCCTCGTACTACGCCGCCGCCACCGTCAGCCGGGGCCGCACGGTCCCGAGCATCATCGCCATGGGCGAGCCGCAGCACACGGCCGTGCGCAAGTCGGCCGGCCGCCACTTCACCACCAACTCGCTGCTCGACTACGAGCCGTCGATCGAGGCCGCCGCCGCCGAGCTGGTGCGCGTCCTCGAGGAGCGCCGCCCGACGGCCGACATCGCCAACTACCTGCAGTGCTTCGCCATGGACGTGCTGATGCGCGTCGCCTTCAGCGAGTCCCTCGGCTTCATCGAGAAAGGCGCCGACGTCGACGGCATCCTGGCCGCCGTCGTGGCGCGCTTCGACCACTGGGGCCGCTGGGCCGCGCTCCCCGGCGCCGACTACCTGTTCAACAAGAGCCCGCTCGCCGGCAAGCTGCGGAAGAAGGGCGACAGTCCACTCGCGCGGGTCAGCCTCGCCCAGCTCGCGAAGCGCAAGGGCGCCGCCGCAGCGGCCGAGAAGCCACTGGACAGGATGGACCTGCTGCAAAAGTTCCTCGACGGCCAGGCCAAGTACCCGGACCTCGTCTCCGACGACCAGATCCTGGGCATCATCATGTCGACCATCGGCGCCGGCGCCGACACCACCGCCGGCACGCTGGCCTACACGCTGTACCTGCTCTGCCAGCATCCGGCCGCCGCGCACGCCCTGCGCGCGGAACTGGACGCCGCCGCGCGGGAGGGCAGCCTGAGCAACCCGCCGAAATGGTGCGAAGTCAACCGGCTGCCGTACCTCGAGGCCGTGCTCAAGGAGTCGATGCGCGTCATCCCCATCGCGTCGTGGGGGCTCGACCGCGTCGTGCCGGCCGGCGGCGCCACCATCTCGGGAACGTACCTGCCCGCGGGGGCGGTTGTGGGTTGCAGCATCGACGCGGTGCACCTCGACGAGGACGTGTACGGCCCCGACGCCGCGACCTTCCGGCCGGAGCGGTGGCTCGAGGCCGGTGAGGACGTCCGCCGCCGCATGGATCGGGCGTTTCTGGCCTTCAGCGCGGGCAAGCGCACGTGCACGGGCGTCCACATCGCGTGGCTGGAGATGAAGAAGACGCTGCCGCTGCTGCTGATGAGGTTCGAGGTGAGTCCCGAAGATGGAAGAACACAGAGGCACTGTGTACGTACTGACGGTTTCCTTGCTACAGATGGAGCTTGTCAATCCCGGGCAGGACGTCACGGGCGAGATGCGGATCAGTGCGGTCAAGTATCCGCCCCCTATCTGGATGCGCATCCGAAAGAGAGAGCCGGTCGAATCGGGTGTCTCAAATGCGTGAATCAGCTAGGGCAGGGCTGAGATGGGACAGCACGAATCAGGACCGGTCTGTACATATCAACGCGGAGCTGACGGTTACTTGCATGAGGATATCAAAATACTAGTCTGCAGTGCGATGTGGGTTACATATATAACGTCGCTAAAACGTGCTTGGTAAAGTCATCATGACCGCCTGTGTCCCACCGTCCAACAGCTGGGTCTCCCGGCGTGGTATGAAGGGTCCATGGATCCCCGAATACCTCGATCTGTGCACCTTAGATGTGTCTAACCATCCCATGAGCATTTTTATCCTGTCACGGCAGCTCGCGAACCCCTTTCCTCACACAATCGTGAACTCCCTCCGCTGCAGCGACGGCACCCTGAACGCCTCCCCCTCCATGAACCCGTCGACATAGCAGTCGCCGACGACGCGATACGACTCCTCGCCCGCCACACCACTAGGCCGAAGCACAAACGGCGTCCTCACCCCGACCAGCACGACAATAAGGTCCCCGGCCTGCACGTCCTCGGGCGCGATGCCCATCCACCCCCTCTCGGACATGACCAGCACGCGCCCTTGCATCGTCTCGCACAGCGCCTTGGCGTACTGCAGCTCCAGCAGGGTGTCGCGCCCATCGTCACCCTCGCCACCCTCGCCCCCCGGCTGCCGCAGGAACTCGTACCTCCCGCCGTGCCGCTGGTACTCCTCCACGAACTTCGATAGCCCCACCCACAGCGCGAGCCGCCGGCTGTGCGCCCGCTCCCGGTCATGCCTCGTCCTCTCCGCGTCGTCCGCCTCCCTCGGGCCGCCCTTGAGGAACAGCGTCGAGTCGAGCAGCGCGTGGTCCGCGATCAGGGTCCGCGATATCTTCTCCAGCGGCACCTCGCCCTGGTACGCCTTGGGGTCGCCGCGGGGGCTGGCGAACTTCTTGTAGACGAGGATGCAGCTGCCCATGACCAGGGGCACGTCCTCCGGTCGGAGGGCGCGGGAAACCCCTTCGCTGCGAGTGCGGACGAGGTCTAGGACTAGCCCCGGGAGGACGAGCTTGTGCGGTTCGATGGTCCGCTGCGGTGTCGGTGTCGGTGTCGTCTCTGTCTGGAACCCGGCCGTGAAGCGGCTCACGTCCATGAGCGGCGTGTACCGGCGCGTCGCGCTCCAGTCCGGGACGAACGACGGAAATCCGCCCAGCAGGTGGCCGGCCTCCGGGTAGTACGAGGAAGATCTAAACGTGGGATCCAGCCTGAACGCGCCGGCGCAGTGCAGCGCGTCGAGGGTCGGCGACGACCGCAGACACTGCAGCGCGAAGATGGTGTACGTCTCGACGAGGAACTCGCGGTAGCTCACGGGGAACCTGATGCTCCCCGAGGTAACGTCCGGCGCAACCGACAGCAGGGCGAATATCCGGTCGCGCGGCTCCGAGCAGTTGGCCGCGTGGCAGTTCACCAGAATGTCGAGGATGCCGTACCCGCCCGTCCCGTAAGGGTGTCGCTTGCGGTGATTCCGGACGTAGTTGATGACCTGCAGGTTGAGCAGCGCCGGGCCCAACGTCCGATTCGTGAGGAAGTTGCTGTTCAGGATGGCCGCCACTGCCAGCGCGACGTGGTCGAGGTTTGCCATCGACGGGCCCAGGAAGACGACGGCGGCGCGGCAGAGCGACGCCTCCTGGATGATCCACCGCCGCTGGAACCACGCGATGCCGGCGATGTCGCTGATAGCCTCGACGTTCCTATCCCCAAAAGCCTCCGCCATGGCCTGGTCGATGAGCTTGTTGTTGCGGTTGGTGACCACGGACGCCTCGCCCATCGTCTCGACCAGCTCGGCCAGCCGCAGCAGGAAGTACACGTACCGCTCCTGTCCCGGCCCCCGGTCGCCGAGGTAGACGACGCAGGCCCGCGCGCGCTCGTAGACGGCGGCCATGTTCCGGACCTGTCGCGTCTTCTCCGCCACGTCCGCCTGGTTGATGCACACGGCGTCGACCCAGAGCCGCCGGGCGACGTCCCGGCTTCGGAAGCGGCGGAGCGCCGAGGCGAGCGTCGGGGTGATGAGCAGGAGCTTGCGGCCGCATTTCAGGGGCTTCACGAACCGCGGCTCGCCCCAGACGTATGAGACGGCGTCGTAGCTGTGCGGGTCGCGGTCGAGGTCGAGGAGCTCGAGATCGCATGCGAGGGGGTCGTCGGGGTTTTGGGACGGATGCAGGTTGATGACGCGGGTGAAGTTACCAGCAGGGAGCTTGCCGTATTGATAGTCGGGATTCGGGTCGTCGTCAGTCGCGACATGAGCATCTCCGCTGCCTTCGGCACTGTAGCGGTTCTGTGGTCCCCCGGGATCTGTCGTCCGTGGCAGCGACGCATGCCACGCGTACTCGACCCGGACCCTCTCCAGGTCCGCGGCTACCTCTTCCTCTGTTCTCTCTGGCACAACGACTTGTCGTCCCGACGCAGCTGCGGTGTCAAGCCGCTCGTCCTGTGGAGATTCCGGGCTTGCCGCAGCCGCCCAAGGGCCCTCCGGAAACCGACGGTTGAGTCGGCCGGTAATGAGCTGCAGGACTTCAGCCGAGAGCCTGCGCTCCCTGTCGTCCACCTCCCAGAGCCACAGTCCCGCCTGGACCTCGCTATCAGCGCGCCAGGCCAGGCCCCAGAGCCACTCGGCCTTCTCGCGGCTGGAGAATACCACGTCGAAGTGGTTGTCCAGCACCGAAATAGTCTCCTCCAGCCGCGCCATGTGGCACGGAACGAGTGCCCGCGTCAGCTGTTTCTGCGTCGGCTTCTGGGCAGGCGGATGCCGTACGGCAGAGTAGCGCGTCGGATCGGGAGTGCGAGCCCACTGTCCCGTCCCTACGCCGTGCTCGTTGTACAGCGTGCGGAGCCACTCCGTGACCTCGACGGCGCGCCACAGCGCCTCCGAGTTGGGGCCCCAGACGATCTTGGCTTGCTCCTCGACGTCCAGCGCCGCGTCGAAGATGACCTTGGCCATGAAGCCCTGGAAGAATCGGTGGCGCTCGGGGTTGAAGTCGACGATGTTCTGCAGCAGGCGCCTGGTGGTGAGGAGGTCGACGTCTATGATCGCGCGGCCGATCTGCATGGCGAGCTTCGTCACGGAGTCTAGGTCTCCGCGCCAGGTGTCGCCGGCGTACAGCTCGAGCTTCTTTGCGCAGTCCTTGAAGTTCCTGGGGTTGTTTGCAACGAAGCTGTTGAACTGTGCCTTGGCGGCGGCGGCGTGGTGGCACTCATCGGCACTCACATCCGCCAAAGTCTGCCCTGGTGTGAAGCGGTAGTAATTAGTCCAGTCAAGCAGGTCGTGCTCAACGTTCATCTTTCGAGCCTGCTTCTCGGCAGCGCTGTATATCGAGACCATCTGACCGAGTGCCGGACCCCATTGGAGGCTGCCTCGCTCCGCGGGAACGGATGACGGCGCACCGCAGCCGATGGAAACTACGACACCTATCTTGCGACCAGGGAAGATGCCCCTGGCTTCGGCGACGATCCATTCAACGGGGTTCATCCTGTCGTCGCTGACTCTTGACCTTGGCGCTGATGATCCTGCGGCTTGGGAGCCATGGGACTGGTCTTGCTCCAGGATGAAAGGCACCGAGCAGGTCGCATGGCAGGCTTGCACGATGTTATCAACATTCAGCTTTGTGCCACTGGAGAACTCCTGGAGCGCGCATACATGGCCGCTGTCAGGATGCTGCGTGAGAACAATGCTGATTGCCCATTAGTCTGTCAGTTTTACTGCACATGAGACTTCCTCAGGAGAGAGGGGACTTACGAGTGGCTACGTGTGGAAGAGGTGAGCCGTGATCCTTTCCGTATGATGTTGGTGATTTTCTCATCGAACCTCTCCGATCCTAGGAGAGCGCCTATTCCCTTGCGTGGAGATGGCTGCACAGGTGTCTGGGGAGCTGCCGGAGCCTTGGATTTACCGAACAGGCGGGAGGATCTCAGAAAGCCGACGGGTTTCTTCTTCTTTTCAGCGACAGCAGGATCTACGGTCTCCCCCAGTCCGAAGATCTCGCGATATGCTTCGATGGCTTCGTCAATAGACATCTGCAGGGTCGCCAGCAGGACCGCAATGACACTGCATCTTGTAAGTCCTCCCGCAACTCGGAGGAGAGCGGTCCTGGTGGTTGCAGCCGGACTCACCCGCCCGTGGACGTACCCCCTATCACGTCAAACACCTCGCAGGGCTTCAGTCGTCGCAGCACTTTGTCTTTCTTGCCATGGCGGAGCTCAGGCATTATTTCCTTCAGTGCAAACAGGGCCGTGAGCCCGCGGAAGCCGCCGCCATCTGGGTGCTTGGTTAGACGTGATGCTCCCCAAACCAGTCTTGTTTTGATGAAAGGGGCTCACCCAGGCTCAGGATGGTCAGCGGCCGTTGATACCTGGCGGAACTGTGACTGGCGTCCATGTTGGATCTGTGACATCTGTCGTACGTCACACTGCGATTGTCACAGTGTCGGTTGTTGGGCGCCATGAACGAGCTGTAGCTGATATACATGAGATGTCGCGGAGCAATCTTGTACCGTTGCTTACCGCAATGTACGTCGTACTGTGTAAGGTAGGTCTGTAGAACGCGGGGTCAGGCAGGCCGCAGGCCCGACGTTGCATCTCCTCATTCATCGTTTCTTCGTTTGTTCGTTTCCATCAGTTGCCAGCCTGTTCATGGTTGCATCTTGCTCAAGTCCATCAGAACAGGAAGAGCCGTACCCCGTGTTCGAACACGCAGCTAGAATGAATACATCCAGTGCCTTCCTAGCCATACCGCTGGAAATCCGCCAGCAGATCTACGGATTCTGCATCCCACAAAGCCTCCGCTTCAACTATCTTTTCGATCTCTACCACCAAAATCGCCCTCGAGGATGGATCCAGCCGCCCTGGCACTCGGACACAGCTCGGAGGGGGCTTGGCGGGACTTATTTTTCCTCCAAAGAAGAGCAACCCGGTTGGCATGTCTGCGGATCGGAGACTACCAAGGCGTCTCTGGCAGACACTGTGGGTAATGACGAAGAGAACGGAGAGAGCCAATATTGGCCTTCTGGGCTGGGCGACGACGACGACGACGACGACGAATACGAGGTGTCTGGGCTCAGCGGTGAGAGAGAGGAATATTTCCTCTATGGAATCGACGACTATTGCTATGTGTGCCAGCGATATCGCCGGGGAGTTCCTGTATCTCGTCAAAGTGCATTGCCTGGAATCCTTCTCGTGTGCCGCCAGATGACTGAGGAGGTGGAGACAATGCTGTACGGAGGGAATGTTTTCACGATCGACGTTCACGGCGACGGCCAATCGGACCTTGCGAAGTTTAGTCCCGAAAGGAGGGAGAAAATGCGGAAGATGATCGTGGTCTTACGACCGATGGGAGTGTCCTATCGCCCGTCTTTTCGCATGGACCCGGAAATCTGGGACAGCGTTCTCGGAAACCTTGCGATTCTAGGAGTTGTCGCCGAGCAGCCAGAGCGTCTCTCTCCCTACTCATGGCCCCGAAGGGAATGGGAGGAGGTCTTTGAAGAATGGGAGGCGTGGTTAACACCAATCTTGAAGTACCTCAGCCGGGTTCTTCCCAGCACGGCCCAAGTTGTGGTGGATGCAAACAAGGAGGAAGACACAGTTCAGATCGTCGAAAAAGTGATGCCAGGGCGCTGTAGCTTCCAGCGACTGCGCACGGCTGACTTCATATTCAGAAGAGGAGAGTACTCTCTGGAATCAGGTTACTGGGATGACGACGGCCCGACCAGCTGCAGGGATATCATCAACGATTGTGACTACGACTATTATTATTCTGACTGAACGTGGCATACCTGTATTTTCGTAATGCACATAGGGTGTTAGCAGCAAAGAGTCACCAACTGATTGTCAAAGTAGTGAGAACTGAACGCTATACAGTGTGCCTTGGCGATCGAGAATATATTGACAACGGTCTTCTTTCCATTGTCACGAGCCCTAGAGATGCATTGCTTGCTGGGTACCAGAGATGTTCAAATAGTCTTTGAAAATAGTCTCTAACATCTCATTCAGTCAAGATGTTGCGGATGTATAGACACGCCTTGAGAGCTTGGAGGTTCAGGAGTCTTTGATTTGACTCTGAAGTGTGGACTGTGGGGTGGTCGTCGAGCATCATGGAGGAGATGCAGCATCTGTGAGAATGAGATATAAAGATATACGTGACTCGGCCATGGCAAGGACAGACTGATATAACATGAACAGGTCGTCGTACGCATTGCCGCCCTCCCTTAGTCGTTGGACTATATTGTGAGAAGCGAACTTCATATCACTGCAATGATCTGACAACATTGCGATTCCGGATGACTTGCTCGATTGTCCAAGACGAAGCAGAAGTATAGAATGTGATTCATATGCTGTATTCTGATATATGCAGAATACAGGATGGGCTCTGTATGGACTACGGAGTTGGAAGGAAATCGCTATAGGGTTATGCTGCACATGTACGTTTATGACTCAGTTCTGGAATCATAGAATGACAGACCCTTTACACATCCCTGTGTCTCAGCTCATGGAGAACTAACATGAGCATCAGACGGTAACCTCATCCGTGCTCTCCACCGTCTCCAGCACGGAGAGCGACGTCATCTCGGCAACCGCCAGCACCTCTACGATGGAGACACAGGTTATATCAGTGACCGAAACCACCCTGGCAACGGTCACTCAGACCGCCACACCCTCTGTCGCGCTCGCGCCGGTCTGCAGCGCTCGACGCGGTGGGCAGGACCCAGATCCTGTGGTGTGGTGGCCAAGTCTGGCTGTTCAAACACGTTGGGCTCCGATATTGTCGGCCGTGGCCCCTGCGTGCAGATGTTTCCCACCGTTGCCATGGTCTAGTTTACTGTTGGAATACTATCGATACTGACTTTTAGAGAGATATAATACATAATCATTGACCAGCCCATAATCATAACCACTCCCACCTTGCTCTGCCCCGTTTCTGCTGCCCAGCTCCATGCTGCGTGAAGTCCAGCCATGGCCACATAAAGTCTAGCGCGACCAAGCAAGGTCGGAACGGCGTGTGAAGGTGTCACGACGGTCCATGTCATCCGTATGAAGAGCCTTTTCAAATACAGCTTCTGTCCTCCGCCTTTGCGGCGGGGAATTTTTTTCCCTCCATTTGCGCGAGCAACTGAAGCGGTTTCTTCTTCTTGGCCAGCGTCTCTGCGATGATGCGCTGTGTACGTTTGACTGAGTCTCTTCCCAAGTTGGCGAGGTTGTACACGTCCCCGTTCTAAGTGAATCGGATTTCTGGTGACCACGGGCCTGAGGATGGGCCAAGGGATGGTGCCGTCGAAGCCTTGGTTGACACTGCTGCCAGCGACGACGACGAATCAATCGGGGATGCCGTCATCCACCCACTCAACAAGGTACTCCATCTTGTTCTCCCCATCCCGCCATGCCAGAACCCGGCCCTGTTGACTACCACTTGCTGAAGCAGGGAATCGGCTCGGCGGCTTGTGTGGGTGTCGCTGTCACTGTCGCTGTCGCGCAGCTGCCTCTTGTGGGTGGTGGTAGACATGATCGCTATTATAGTAGCGACTGCTGTGATACTAGCAAGTGCTATGATAGGAGCAAGTGCTGTGTGGAGCGACTCCCGAAAGACTGTCGAAGAGACGCAGGGTTGCTCCCGAAAGCCTGACAAAAGCGTACCACCCAAGAAGAGACGCAGGGTTGCCCCGAAAGAGCTGTATCGAGCGAGTACGTCATATAAACAGACGGCTGCCCTCCCAACTCGAGTGGAAGGTGCGAGTGGGGTTATGAAGACCACCATAACCCATCCAACATAGAGAATGCCTCGAGGTACCAAGCCTCGCCCTTCTCCCAAGCCTCCCTGCGGTCGGCGAGGATGCGTGGACTTGTGTCTCCAAGCCTCCTGCGATGGGGAACACGACCCAGTTCTCCGGCAAGTTGTTGAGCAAGCGAATCCTCCCAATTTTGCCGCTGCCGGCTGCCCTATTTATATAGTTAGTGTGATATTCCTTCAAAGGCCTAGATATCTAGGTACTTTACAAAAAAGCTTAGCGAAACCATAAGCGTAGACTCGGCGTGGTGGCCAGCCCAAATTTCTGGGACGTGGTTCTCTCTTTGGCGAGGGTAGGTTTAGTGGCCTTGGGAGTTATCAGGTCTTGTTTCTTGTCGGTAACAGCGACCTTGACTGGGTTCGACCGTTGGAGTCATCTCCTGACTCGCTGGCCTGTGGGATGATGAGCATCGTCTTCGCTGCCCTTCTCGAAGGCTGCGAGCAGCGTCCTCTCGAGGCTCTCCGTCTCATGTGAGCTAAGGCTCATCAAGGTGTCGGAAAAAAGATGGACAAAAGCCCAGGTAGCATGAAGAAGGCGGAGATAACCATCTCGAAACCCTCACTGCACTTGCCTAATCAGCCAAGTAACCGTCATGCCGCCTAACAAAGCATGATTTACGCCTCCTCCACTGTGCGGTCAAGTCATGTCGGGGGCGGTGAAGTCTTCCTCCTCGACCTTGAATGTCGATCTTTGCCAATCTTGCCGCTGCCGCAGGTAAACTCCTCTGTACTGCCGTCGGAGCATATCCCATGTAAAAAATAACGAGTCTCGCGCGCTTCAGGAAACATCTCATATCGATCGCCTCCAGCTCCTGCGGGATCGGGAAGTTGTACGCTACCACGGTGCGGACGCCCAGGCTCGCCCCCCAATGGCTGCAATGTTGCTGTCTGGGTCGATATCGTGCTGCTGTAAGTTTAGTAACGCCCGGACCGCCTTTGTCGAGATCAACGAGACCCCGGGCTCTAACGACGGAAGTGCGGCAGCTGCGCCCGCCAGTTCGGGTGGTGCCGAGACAGATGGTCGGATCTGTCTAGGCGCGAATCGCAGTCGCGCCCGCATAGAGGGCAGTGACAACGACCCAGGTTGCTGGCGGCGCAGCTCCGCCTGCTCCGCCTGCTTGGCGGCGTCGTGCTTGCGCGCGTGCTTCGCAAGCACCGACGCCTGGGCGTACGACGCCACACAGACGCCGCAGATGTGAGCCTTGCGGCCCGCAGGGTCGGAGTTGTGCGTTTCTCGCACGTGTTTGTCCAGAGCCTCCTGGCTCTGGTAGACGAAGAAGCACCCCGGAAAGGCGCAGGTCAGGATGGTTGAGGCAGGGTTGGCCGAGGCAGCCCCGATCACCGGCTCGTATGTATTGTCGTGGTTATATATAAACGTCGAGTCCTCCGTATCCTCCTCTTCATCATCCGAGTCTATGGTATCTTCGTTAAGAGTGAAAGCTGGTCAGAAGGCCGGCACCGGGACAAAGAACGCTAGATATAGCCTCCACCAACGCATGGAATGGAATGGTAATGTAGATCGCGCTCTTGAGTGCCCCGATGATACGCGTCAAGGTATAGAAATGTTCAGGATGTCGAAGCTAGGCAACTTATTTTCGTCCCCGTTCGGACGCGGACATGCTGGAGTGCCTGGACGAGCTCGCGGAGGCGTGGTCTGACGGCAGCGAAGGACTCGACGCGGACGTGCTGGGCGAGATGGTGATCGGGCAAAGTATTTGGCCGTATCGTATCACTTCGTAGGCCTGACTACCCTAGTCCTTCCCTCGGACCGTAGCGCGGTAGTTTGTCAGAGGGAGACCATACTACCTATGGTTGCATTGTCCCGTTGTGGAAGGTCATGTAATTTGGTAGTAAAGAAATCATCCGCTCCTCGGCGTCCTCAATACTCATTTTCGGACCTCTCAAAGTCTGCCTTGGCGACAGTCGACAAACTCTGAGTACAAGTCATCGACATCTGCGGCGGCGTCTTAAAAGACCTCGAGTCTGTGTCTCTGTTTTTGCACCGCGAAGGGCGTGTGCGACCTTGGCAGGTCTGGGACCAGGCCGCGCGTGAGCCTCCTCAGCGCGTGGTACCTCCGCTTTGTCACGCTCATGACGTTTGTGAATCGGAGGTATACTCGTAGGTCGTATGTTCTCTGCGCCAGGTCTTCTGTAGCAGCACATGCGCCGAAGTCTACCGTCAGTAGGTAGCCGATCTGCATCCGCTGTTCCGCTGATAGTTTGCGCGGCAGGGCGACAACAGTCTTCCGCGCAACCTGCTCCCGGGTCGGCGGCCTATCTAGTTACAGGTATATCGGGCGGCCCTCCCCACCGGCGTCGTTAAACAGGTATAGGTATTTCTCGTACAGGTCGGCATAGCCGTCGGCCGTACGTTAGAGGACGAAGACGTAGAACCACCTCCAGCCGAGGTGTTACACGTTGGTATTGGCCATACGATGGCTGATGTGTTCAGTCATAGTTGACATCGTCACAATCGATGGGGTACAAGTTGTGGTGTGGTAAAAGGTTAATCCCTCCCTAAGAAAGGAGAGTTCTCCTACTACCTTTTATAAGCTAGTTTGGCTGTCACATGGTAGACCTCAGCGTGCTCATGGCTGTGTCCATCTGTACGGTGACACGAGGTCAGCAATGTAGCGCTGCTCGGTCGGCAATTCGAACAGCGCCGTTAGCCGTAGCCCGACGAAGGGGTCTCTCTCCTTAGCGACGTAGAGCTTGTCGAGCAGCTCACCACCGCGGCAAGCCGCGCAGGATACCGCGTACGAGGAGTAGCGGATAATATTAGCGACGCAGAGGTGATCTGCGGGCGGGGGACAGAGCCGGTTAAGCGAGTTGACGAGGTTGAATTGGGGTAGCTGTCTCTCTTCCGAGTCCTCCCCGCTCTCGGTAAGAAGGTTCTAAGTCTTGTACGGCAGTAGGAACTGGAACCCGACCTAAGGCTCGCTTATTGATCTATTCAGGCAGCTGCACAGCGACACGGGCGCGCTGCGCTGCCAGCTAGGCGGCGCACCGTCCCCAAACACCAGCCTCGGGCGGTTGTTTGCGCTATGCCGTCCAGATCGCAGCGTGCAAGGTTGGTCAGACACCTGTCGAGCCGTTACGACAGGTGCGCCTCGGAAATCAGCCGCGTCGAATATGCGCCACCGGTTCTTCGCTTGACGACGCTTAAAGCTGTCGGGATCAACCTCGAGGTTCATATCGAAGTGAAGGTCATCATCCGATGTTGTTGGGTCCAGGTATCAGTTTGCCGTTGTATATATGGTGGATGCTCCTTCTGCGTTTCTCATGGCCCTCCTCTTTGCCATTTATTTCGCCATCACTTCGCGAGCTTGTACGGCATGCTTTCCGTCGTCGCATCGTCTTTTCCTTTATCATTGCTGGCCTCGCCGTCATTCTCGGATTCGACATTATCCTCGCCATCGCTCTGAGTATCAACGTCCTCAGAAGCGCGGCATTTCGTCATTCTCAGATGACTCCGCATGGTCAGCCTCCCACTCGTCGAGACGATCTTCGCGAAGATGTCCAGGTTGGACGCGGGATTCTCTGCATTGAGGTAGAAGAAAGTCTATTTTCGTATTTCGGATACCTTAACCTCTATTTGGAGGGGAAGAATGTCTTAAATGACGCCTTGATAGTGCGTGATCGCGGCTTAGACAAATCTGGTATGCGAGTAGGATTCCGGCCACTATTTATTTGATAGACTTGGTAGAATATCGCGCTTGAAGCGGTCCAAGTCCTATGTCGTGCTGTTTAACGTTAGTACACTGGCTGTAAAACGAAATAAAATGTACCATAGCGTATGATTAGCAGAGACGGTACTGACCTAGACCCTACACTATAGTCGAAATTGTGCTTCTTGATCCGAGGAATCATGGCTTCGGACTCGAGACGTCGGGATCTTGAGGTGTATAAGTGTTTTAATCAAGATATATGAAAACGTGATAGCCACTGATCGTAGTGAGAAAGGAAAAAACGGCTTGAAAGCTAGCCAAGGTTGGCGCCAGATCTTAAGGTAGCTGATGAGGTTCATATAAAGCTGGCCTCACCCCCATTGCAAAGAGGTTTGAGATATAGCCAATATCATACCATAATGGGCCTCATGATCGCTATTTAAGGTATACAGGAGAGAACTTGTTGGTGTTGGGAAAGGCAGCAAAAGTTCAAGGGCGCGGGAGAGCAGGTCTTTTATATAGAAATTAAGGATGAAGATGAGAGCACGGCACGGCAGGCACGTTTGGCGTGCCCAAAGTTGACAGCGGGCAATTCAACCTGGAAGTTGTCAGAGACTTTGAGATTCTTGTGGGGTTTGTTTACAAATAATAAATGGCAGTTCAGGGCAGGAAGGAAGGAAGGACCCAGGGCCACGCCGTATCGCAATTCCTGAAGGACATTCCAATCCAATGCCGGCAATCTCATTAGCATATGTGCGCTCAAGATGCTTTCATGTTGCGACGTGGTGTTTTGGCAAAGCGAACAAAAGGCTATGATTGTTGTACATACACATGTAGACTGTAGTACCACCCCCACCCCGCTATCCACGTCATAAAAGTGGCCATTGGCGGCAGCTACGGTACTAGCAACATTGCCGAAATCGGAAGCAGCAAACAACCCCACCAAGAATTTTCACAACGCTGGCAAGCAGCTTCTCCAGCAAACACCACTGAGTCACCAAGTTCCGAAGCATTGGATACTCTACACAATGGCTCAACAAAAGTGAGCCGCGGCTGCCCCTATGCCAAGCATTCTCTCATACTGACGTTGTACTCCCAATAGGGTATTGATGCTCGGCGCTGGGTTCGTCACCCGCCCGACCCTCGACATCCTCTCCGAATCGGGCATCTCCGTGACTGTCGGTGTGTTAATGCACAGTCCAAACGACTACCCATCGTCAACCCGCTGACGCTCTACAGCCTGCAGGACCCTGGAACACGCCAAGTCTCTCTCGGCCGGCGTCCAGAACGCACACCCCATCTCGCTCGATGTCACCGACGAGAAGGCCCTCGACGCAGAGGTCGCCAAGCACGACCTCGTCATCAGCCTGATCCCCTACACGTTCCACGCCACCGTCATCAAGGCCGCCATCCGCCAGAAGAAGCATGTTGTCACCACCAGCTACGTGTCGCCTGCCATGATGGAGCTCGACCAGCAGTGCAAGGATGCCGGCATCACGGTCATGAACGAGATTGGCTTGGGTAGGCTTACACTTCGAGATGTTGCTGTGATATCTACGGTCCAGACAAGCTGACGTTCATGCAGACCCGGGCATTGATCACCTCTGTTAGTCCCTACGGAGAATATGAAAGGAGTATACCATGCTGATGCTCTCAGACGCTGTCAAGACCATTGAGGAAGTCCACGCCGCGGGTGGAAAGATCCTGTCGTTCAAGAGCTTCTGCGGCGGCCTTGTAAGTCCCTCCTTGCCTGTTCTGGGAAAGTCTCAGGAGCTATCATTGGGGTCATGTGCTCTTGAATGCTCTTGAGACGCACCTAAGAACTCCCCTCAGCCTCGGAAACGGCAGTAGCTGACTGAGAGTGTCCCAGCCCGCACCGGAGAACTCTGGAAACCCCCTGGGATACAAGTTCTCCTGGTCGCCCCGCGGTGTATTGCTCGCGCTGCGCAACAACGCCAGCTTTTACGAGGATGGCAAGGTCGTCAACGTGGCCGGTCCGGACCTGATGGCTACCGCTAAGCCGTACCACATCTACCCAGGATTTGCGTTTGTCGGATACCCGAACCGTGATTCCACGCCGTACAAGGAGCGCTACAACATTCCCGAGGCGCAGACTGTCGTCAGGTACGTTCACGTGGGGTGCTGGGCGACTATACAGGTTTTTAACACATGCCCAGGGGTACCTTGAGATACCAGGGCTTCCCGGAGTTCGTCAAGGTTCTCGTCGACATCGGCTTCCTCAGCGATGAGGAGCAGAGCTTCTGCAAGGAAGCGATCCCTTGGAAGGAGGCTACGCAGAAGGTCATCTCTGCCCCGTCATCGGACGAGAAGGATCTTGTCGCGACCATTGTCGCCAAGGCCACTTTCAAGGACGAGGAGGAGAAGACGCGCATCCTGAGCGGTCTTCGATGGCTCGGACTCTTTTCTTCTGAGAAGGTAGGCGGTCTTGCTTTGCCTGTTGCCTTTGACGCTACACTTCGCTGACACGGCTAGATCATCCCTCGCGGAAACCCCCTGGATACCCTCTGCGCCACTCTGGAGAAGAAGATGCAGTTTGGCGAGGGAGAGCGCGATCTCGTAATGTGAGTGGACTTGCCCAGCGCGAAGATGATCTGCAGGCTATGTTACTGATACCGCGAAGCTTGCAACACAAGTTCGAGGTCGAGCTGAAGGACGGCACAAAGCAGACCAGGACCTCGACCCTCGTCGAATACGGCAGCACCGAGCCCGGCGGCTACTCTGCCATGGCCAAGACTGGTAAGCCTTCGCATCCCCGGAGAAGTGTAGACACTTGCTGACCAGACATAGTCGGCATTCCCTGCGCGGTCGCCGTTAAGCAAGTCTTGGACGGTACAATCTCCGAGAAGGGTGTTCTCGCCCCCCTGAACAGCAAGATCAACAACCCTCTGATCAAGGAACTCAAGGAGGTAAGTACAATCACTCTGGACACAGATGAAAAGACACTGATATAGGACGCGTGTAGAAGTACGGCATCGAGTGCAAGGAGGAGATTGTCGAGTAGAAAGGTGAAAAAAGACTGTCAGATGGAACATTAGACACCGACAGGATAGAATAGGCAGCGGTATGGAACACATCGCGCTTCCATTCGTGATTCCGGCCTTACCTATGATGATATGAGCACTGCGGCACTCTGCAACGTTGACCAAGTCTGATGCCAACGATACGGGTTTCGGTTGAGTGGAATCTAAGGCAACATTCTCTCATGGTTTATTCCGGCGAAGGAGAGCCGTATCACCCGCAATAGTCCACTCACAATGCCCGGGGTACATATGTAGTTTCCACGCGGCCGGTGCATAAGAAAGCCCTGCAGCGGTAGTACCTGCGTGTCTGCATCTGCCCGCACTGCAGCCTTGGTGTTCGCATATCCTGCAACTGTAGTAGAAAGGACAGTAGCATCAAAAGATGTGGAGTGGTGGAACGGAGGCGTCCTACCCCTGAACGGACGTCCAGTTTTCCGATGAATGGCTATCGCCAGTCAAAATGGAGGCGAGTGTATGCCTCTTCGAGCAGTCCAAGAAGTTGACTGCAAGATCTGCAGCACTTACAGCGGAGAAACAGAGACTGTGCCGAGGTTGAGTCAATCCGATATGCTCTGAGAGCTCTATCTGGTCGGATACTCACTCTGGCTGCCTTTGCACTTCGGGCTCATAGCTGCAGCCGGCTTGTACTGACATTCTGAGATCTCGCACCCCATAGGTGAGCCCCAGGCAAAGAGACTAATGTGTGCCAGAAGTTTGGCGAAGATTGACAGCGTGATGCTCCGAGAAACTTGAGTAGCCAGACACTTTGCAATGCAACTCAAACAGACCGCGACTGCAGGTACGCAACGGAGCATCAGAAGGGTCGGTATAGGGAGATTGGTCGAGAGAGGAAGTGACAGAGCGAATAGGCCAGCGAGCAAGACCTGCGGCACAGCGAGTGGTTGACCGTCGGAAGCTTGCAGCCGCGCTTTGCTAGAAGCTCTGGCAAATGAAAACTTGAAAACACGCATGCATGCAAGCCGCACGGCGCTGGGCACCAATATGGCAAAGCTGATATCAGAGCTGCATACTGTGTAGCTTGAGTTTGGGGACTGCTTCGTCTTCCACCGTGATCGGATGGGCGTGAAGCAAGCGCGTGTCAAATGACACGGCATCGCTGTGGGCGACAGTTCCGCTGGTCTGGAAATCTGGGGAAGCTTACCCGCCCAGCATAAAACGGCAGCATGATCAACGGCAGATTGACCCGAAGTCCGGCGCAATTATTTGCCGCCTGCTTCAATCTCCATTTTGCCTGACAGATCGTGGTCGCTCGGGTTCCAGAAGAATTCCTCAAACGGCCCGACGCCAGGGGGTCAGCCGAAATGGTAATGGGCCCAGGGGTTGGACCCATCCTCAGGAGATTTTGGCGCCTTGGAATGATGAGACGTGTGGATTGGAATGACTCAGGTATTATGATGTCTTGTTGTGTGGTATAGCAGACATGTCACGGCCAGCAAACAGATGCAGGCAGCCAGCAACCCGACCGATGAGAACTGACCTCTCATGATGATGTCAATTTGCGCTGTCTTACATATCCCTAAGAGTGTGTGACACAGCATACGAAGAGAATGCATATAACCCCCACGCACCAAATACCAGATGTGGTTGCCCTCCCTGCCCTTCGACAGACCTCCGGAGCGACATCCGGTTGCCGGAATCTTGTGGATGCTTGAAGCAGGCTGACCGCCTCATGCACCGATTCGCTCACCGACTAGAGATCTCGTCGTTGTAAAGCACACCTATCCTGGCGCATGAGAGCAGCCCGAAACTAAGAAATGAGACGGAACAACCGGAGCGACGGAGGTTCCTTGGTCGAAATAACGCCATCCGTGCGTGAGCGGCAGTTATTCTGGCAGACGAGAGACAGGAACAGGAGAGACGAGGGCTCGCTGACAGGGCAGCAACGACCAAAAAAAAAAAAAATGTTTTCCTGACAATCCATGATCCCAGGAATCCGGCCATTCTCCACATGCTGCCCCAGATTACGGTCCCCACCCTGCGCACCCCAGACTTTCCACCGCTCCAATGCGGAAAAGCGCAGCCCGGGAGACCGTCCGGGGAGCTCGGAAGGAGCCACGAATGAAAACCCCTTGTTGGTCGGCCAGATCGACATGCCACACAGTTTGCTTCCTCGTTTGCTTGTCCTCTCCATCCTTTCAATCAGCCCAGCCAGCCCTGGCGTCAGTCAGCCCAGCCAGTCCGGGTGTCAGGAGAAACTTGGGATCCTGCATTTCTGGTGAATTATCGTGACAGCAGGGCGAATAAGAAGCCGCAGAAGGGGGATGCGCGCGCTGTTGGGGAATCACGGACACCGCAGCGCCAAACAGAGCTGCCGGCTGGATGTGACATGTTCCAGCCTTCCGGTACGCAGCATCAGCTCTCTCTGACTTGTCAGACTGCGCGCGTCCTGGCTGTCAAACTGACCGGCTGGAGTCATCCCTGGAGTTGGAATGCCAATCCTGCCAGCCTGGCTGCTCCAACAAAGACGTGTCCTCGCAATGCAGCCCTGGATGGGAGAGCCACGCAGGGCGCGGAAGCGCAGCAAAAAGTTACTTTTAATTTTTTTTGCCTGTAACAGGCTGACAGGCTGCAAGCGCACTTGTTGCACCGAATATTCTCTTAGCCGAAATACGGCTCATCGCAAGAAAAGAACAACCTTGTTTTAGAGCAGTCCTCCGTCATGCCACTTGGTCGCATCGAACCCACGGTTGGAACTTGTGCCTGACAGCCTGAGAGCTCCAACAACCGCTGGTCAAGTCTTGTCGCCTCGGGCCTTTTGCGCGGTGGGACACAAGCACAGGCCGTGACTTACATGCCTGACATCCACTGCAAGGGGTGGGAAAAAAGGAACGAGAATATAAAAGCAACCGGTTGCCGCTCTGACACAAGCCCATTCAGTTTCGCTTGTACATACATACATACATACATACATACATACATACATACATACAAATACCACCTTTACACCCTCCTGCTTGCTCTCCCCACCCTGCTCTCTCTCCCTGTTGCCTTGCCGAACTGTGCATCCCCCAACGACTTCAACCCCAACATTCACCGCACCACACACCTTCCAGGCTGCTATTCATCCACTTTACGACCCTCCGTGCATCGTGCAACCCCCATCTCTCCTTCCATTGGCCTCCCCCACGATCGGGCTTTGTGTTCCTGCCGTATTCGTTGTTGAGCGAGGTGTTGCCGGACCTTCCAGCTTGCGCACACTTTGTGCTCGGTTGCGCCTGCTCTGATAACCTCGGACCAACCCTGGAAAGTTGCGAACGGTGGGGAACGCATGTACGTACATGTACTACGACAGCGACGAATATTCATTCATATAGGGCCAACTGCCAGCTCTTCTCGCTCTTGACACCTCGGCAAGACGTCTCCAGCTTTTCCGCAAATCCATTTTCGCCATTAGTCCATCGTTGTCTTTCGTCACGGTATTGATCCTTCAAATACTGGTAGAGAGTAAGTCTGCTCCAGCACCTGGGTGCCTTTGAAGGCTATGGACGCGCTGACACATCCTAGCATCTCAACCCACCCACAAAATAATAATGCCTTCGCAAATCGCATCGCCCATCCCCATCGCGCCAGGTCGCCGTCTCCCGCACCTGATGACGTCGCAAGACCTCTTCGCCAGCATCAACGCGACACTAGCGAACAAGAGCAGCTCGCCGGTCATGCCCAAGGACACGGTGCAAGAGCACGACTACTCGGTCCCGGCGCCCCCGCCGCCGAGCCCCGTCAGCTTCCGGACGGCGGATCACTGGCCCACCAGCATGCGCAAATACTGAGCACCCCGAACCAACCCTTCGGTTCGGGAAACTAAGCTTCTCCTCTGTCGTTTAATAATGCACCTCTGGCGGCGGAGCGGAGCACATACTTGGCTGGGTTTCTTTCACTTGTATCCATCTCAATCAGGCCGTACGATTTTTTTGCGCGTGGTGTTTGGCGAGGGAACGACCAACATTGCTTTTCGTTTGCGGGTGTGTTTGCATGCGTTCCAGCGGAAAAGGGGAATCGGGGTGCTACAAAAGTCGTGAGGGCATCACTTGGAGTCTTCTTTGTGTCATATTATCAGGTACATCGGAATGGAATGGAATTGAAGCAGAGAGGCCTGCTCTAGCCAGTTCGCCGCTACAGCTGTATTTTTTTTTTTTGGCTATCAGGCGCGACCGTCTCGAGGACGAGTCAGAATGAGTAATGACCAGCCGCACCAGGACTTGTGTTTGCGCATGCCATCATCGAGTCAACAAGTCTCTGTCGTCATATCAGTACATGCCATGCCAATGACAGACATTGGAACCCCCAGATTTACCCCAGATCGAAATAAACCGTCATTCCAGCCCGGGACATGTGATGCCGCCAGAGGTCTCACGTGTTAGCGCCGGGTACCTGTCGATCCGCCAAGTGCAGCCGGGACGCCAAGACTCGGCACCGGCAGTGGATGTCTACCTCCTCTGCCGGCCTGGCTCTACTATCCTGAACTGAGTCTCCGCTCTTCGGCGGTGTTTCCGTAAGCTTTACAGCGACCGTTGTTGCGATAAAGTAAAAAGACGATCCACCAGACGGCAACCGCAGCTATCGTGACTCAGCTGATCACGCGAAAGGCGCGCCAAACCCTAAAACCCGTGACAACCTCTCTAGTCAATCAATCGGTGCCATTATCCAAGAACGAACGAGAAGGACCAACCGACGACACACATTCCCAACTTCTCTTTTCAGCACCGGCTCTATATGTCACCTCCATCATCGCTGATCCCCAAGTCCAGCACTTTTACAACTCCCTCCTCCTCCTCTCCACCATCCGCCAGCAACAACACCCGTCTCCCGCCGCCAACATGGCCTACCACCTCTACATAGCAGACAAGAACTACTCCTCCTGGTCCCTGCGCCCCTGGCTGCTGATGCGCGTCCACTCGATCCCCTTCGAGGAGCACCTCATGCCCTTCCAGCCGGGCCACGGCGGCCGCCAGCCGCACTGGAAGGTGTTCAGCCCCACCTGCCAGGTGCCCTGCTTGCACCACTTCTTCCCCACCCCATCCTCTTCCGCTTCCTCCTCGCCCACGTCCTCCCCCACAGCCCTCACCCCGCAAGACCCCATCGTGGTCTGGGAATCCCTCGCCATAGTCGACTACCTCGCCGACCTGCACCCGGACCTCCCCATCTGGCCCGGCGCCCCGCTCTCCGACACGGACGGCCTGGCGCGCCGCGCCTGGGCCCGCTCCGCCGCCGCGGAGATGCACGCCGGCTTCGCGCACCTGCGCGACGAGATGACGCTCAACGTCGGCTTGCGCGTGGACTTGTCGTCATCCCCGCTCTCGCCCGCCGCGGCGACCCAGCTCCGCCGCCTGGACGACCTGTGGTCCGAGGGCCTGGCGCGGTTTGGCGGGCCGTACCTGGCGGGACCGGACTTCGGGGCCGTGGACGCGTTCTTCGCGCCGTTTGCGCTGCGGCTGCAGACGTTTGTGGGAAGTGCGGATGCCTTGTCCGAGGCGAGCAGGGCGTACGCGGCAAGGCTGCTGGAGCTGCCGGCCATGCGGGAGTGGGTTGAGGCCGCGCTGAAGGAGAACTGGAGGGAGAAGACGCACGAGGAGGATACGGTGAGGGGGAGGAGGATTATTGAGGATTTGAGGAGGGGGTAGGACGCCACTGGTGTGGTGATTGTTGTCGAGAGCTAATGTCGAGCACCGGTGGGTTCATTTAGGCGATGGGCGTCTTCTTAGCAACGCAAACGGCTTTGGTTTATAGCGAGCAGTTCCTTGAGGATGTGAGAGAGCTCGGCCACTCTGGCAGATCAGACGATGTCACGATTACGAGGAATAGGCACCTCGATGGCACCCAGCAACTGCGATATCGAGAGTCTATGACTCTTCTCCAGTTATAGTAACCTAAAAACCAAGTTCATCTCATCGCTTCTGGCGCGGGGCCAACAGCAGACGGAAGTGTACATACAATCTGAAGTCTCGCTAGCCAGTCGCTGTGCATGGTCCAGAAAAAGAAGGGAAAAAAAAGAAGAGAAAACTCTCGAAAGACATCTCGCACGCCGTCCAATCTCGGGGCTGGTTCCAACACGCTGGAATCATCCAATATGTCAAAGAATGGATTACCCGACAGTCGTGGTACGCAGACACGCCTGTCACCTTACCGTCCGTCAGCCACGCATCGCAGTCGCCGTCTCGTCGTCCGGTTGAGCAGACATCGTAAGCGCCGTTAGCTCATCTGGTATCTCGACTGTCTCTCTCAACGTATCGTCCCGTACGGCCACCATCTCCTCAGATTGTAAGGTGCCTTTCCATCCGGCGCCGCGGGCCTCTGCTGGCTGAACCTCCATCCAGTGACCCACCAAGCGCCATGGACCTCATCTCCTCGTGCTTCACCAGGAATGCGGCGAATGCCGAATTATTGGCACCCATATTGGCAACAATATACGACGTATGGTTCCTCGCGTCACTCGAGTCCTCGGCTCCGTCATTGGGCTGTGAGGCGGGGGCGGCATACGTAGCTGTTCCTACCGGAAGTGCCAGTGAAGAAGCATCGCCCAGGTTGTGTCTCGCCGGGTCGTAGGCCTCCGCATCTCTCCTCGGCGAGGCGACCATTTTCTCCGGCTCGTCGGGCAACACGATGCCCGGTGTTCGAAGAGGCATCTCAAATACACCCCTGCAGCCCATATTAGCGAGTTTGCCTCATTCTGGCCTCTCCTCATCAGTGTTATTCACATTGCATAGTGCACCTGCTCCGTCAGCCTCCCAGGGACGAAGTCAAGCGCAAACCACTGCGAGAGTGTGCTTATCCCGGAGCTCAGCCCCAGATACTGTATTGCGTCCGTCGTCGAGAACACCACAAGGCCGCAGTTGTGTTTGTTCACGCGAGCTTGGTTCAGTCTATCGTCGTTCCGGCGTATGGGGCCGTCGCTCCAGACAGGCAGGTGGAGCTGGGTCCCGGCGTCTCTGGGGCTCAAATGCAGATGAGTCGGGAGTAGAGTCGCTGCCTTGACGGTGAAGACGTGGATGTGATCATGGCGCTTCATGTCGTTTTTGCGACGCCTTCCGTCCGCGATGGCGGCATCTGCACAACATGGTCAGCTCGGATGGCTCTGGCTCTGGCTCTGGCTCGAGAGCCGACTTGCCTTCGTTGTCGAACAGGGAAATGAACGGCGACTTTGTCCACGGCTTGAAGTATTCGGTAAGACGCGATGCGGTGACCCAGCGCCCGTATTGGTGCTCACAGTGGGCGCGAGACTCAAAGGTTCCGTCTGCGAGGCGCTCCGGGACGCGACGCCTGGCCGAGTCGCAATGCTGGACCAGGTAGAAGCGCGGAGGGGGCGCTCGTCGGTGAGGCGAGGTTCGTTCTATGTAAGGATTCAGAGAAACCATTGCTTTTGAAATTCTGCTGAACAAGAGTAAACTGTAGAGAGAGGGATGCCAGACCAAGCCGAGAAGAAGCTGTTATATGATGAACAAGTCCGCGGGAAGCAGACTTGACGTAGCAAGCACCTGCCTCTCATGTTCGCTGTACCCGTCATGGCAAAAGGGCAGGACCGTGAGAGTGGCACATGGCCAATGGCCCTTGCGGGAAGCCATGAGAGGAGAGTGTCAAGGAGTACAACTGCACTAAGTCTAGTCCGAACAGTGAGCAGAGCAGGAACGACGAGACTGTTATGTATCACTTATCCAGGAAGTCTGTTTTCAAAAGGATATATTTCAACATTTGGGAGGACATTCTGTTGTCAACTTGGCTCTGGCTGTTGCGCATCTGGACGAGTCTCTTCGGTGGTAAGGCGTGATAGGTGATCGTTAATTGTCTCCAGCTCTCAAAATGATGTGACTGAGTGGTGGTAGGCCATTCATCGACTCGGCATCTCAGGTGACTAGTGGGCAGCAGTGGTTTATAATTTATAATTACGACCTGATTTGTATGCCGTGGTAGAGTTGGGTGAGAGCCCGCTCTATCTTGCCAATTATACTAGGACGAGAACAGCGGAACCGATGTACCCTAGGTATTAAGGTTGAAGGTCCAACGACCGAGTTCAAAGCCCGCTTCATATCATACCCCATAGTAGATTGGCAAGCAGATTCGGAGTATTGCAGAAATGCAAAGTTTGAGAAATCAACCCTCCTGACATGTCTGCACTAAGTCCGCCTTCGGGGGGCGCAGTAGCCAACACGCGGCTTAAAATAAGGTGTTGGTACACATTGCGCTTTCTTTGTGATTTTTGCCTGTCATGATCAGTCATACTACTGAAACGCTGTCTGTGTGGTTGCGTGTTGGGCATAAGTGTGTCAGCTCTTGGAGATGTTCCTCTTGCGATGTCTGAACGCGGTACGAACACCGAGACATAAGGTCTGTCCTAGCACCAGATATTCTTCTATGACTGTACCTGCTCACACCATGACCTAGAAGACTGGCCTGGTCATATCCTCTTCTATTTCCCCTCTCCTCCTTGTCGGCCCAGACACCGGCTCTGTCATGGTCTTATGAAACATCATCGGCTAGACCAAAAGGGCTGTCGCTATCGCCCTGAACTTCATCATCTGGTCGAGGAAGACGAGGAAACCGCAAGTCTGACAAACACCGACACCTCACCTGATACTCACCGCTCACCAGATTACCACTCAGTTGAAGTCAATCCCGCTAGGAGCCCCGTCATCGAGGAGCTATGGGATGGTGGTCAGGTTGATTTGAGTTCGGTGAGCCAGAGCGGCAACAGATATCCAGGTTACTGGAACTTGATTCATTATAAACACAACGCTAATAAAATGGGACGCAGTTGCTTACAATCAGCATTGCAAAGCATGAGCAGGGTCTGGAAGACTGTGGCTTCTTCCACTCGGCCAACTTCTCGCTCAGGAACACGAAGAATTAGCAGCCGAACGCAGACTATGCGGTGACTTTCCGGCTTGCTCTGCCTTCTTCTACACACTCACAGCATTGCCGAGACTCACACGCAAGGGCAGCATTCGACGCAGGGCACGCAGGGCACGCAGGGCACAACATAGCCGACTGGACGGCCATTGACCGTGAACGGCAGCACCGCAGTCATGTGTCTGCAAGCCACTTGGCCGGCTCCACTCGGGCGTCCGAGGACGGCACCTCAGACGCAGGCACGGCCTCGCTAAGCATCTGCCGTCACTCGCCGTGCCTTGTCGACGGCAGCACCTGGACGACCGACGAGTCTGGCTCCGAGTCATTTTCCATCGCACGAACCTTTTCGCCAGCTCATGACGCGTATGGGTTACCGTGTCCTTTCACGGTAGTCCTGCGGAGAATACAGCGGTCGCGTGCGTGGTATGGTGGTGTTGCGAGGTAACCGGTGCGGCCAACAGGCGTCGGATTAAGCTCGCACACTTGCCCCCGGAGCAGCACCCCGTGTTGCCGTTGCACGGTGACGAGAGTCTGGATACCGACCGGGTTGTTTCTCAGCCGCTGCAGACCTTGTGATACCGGCCCTGATCACCAGCTTGGTGCTCATTACCCCCACTGAATGATTATGTTCGCGCTACCAGGAACTCGTCCACAGGAGTGTTCTTGCGGGGAAATGTAGCAAGCGAGCGAATTTCGCCGGTCGTGGCTGCCACAACGCTGCTCAGCGCAGGAACCGTCCACAACCTGCAAATTGGTGACGTCCACGAAAGGGCAGCCTTGCAGTCGCTTAGCGAGGTCGGTGTCCCGCGACGGGTAGACCATCCCGCTGGAAGGCAGCAACACCGACAACGAGTCAACGGAGCGATATCAAGATGCGGCTGTACTATCATCGTCTGCCCCCCACCCCAGGCTCGTCCAATAGCTCCCGCCGGCCCGTGGTGGTGGCGGCCTTTCCGAGACCGCCAGGACCGCATGTCTTGGGATCAACCGCGCAGCTGGGACCGACGGGCTGCTTTTTTCCTCTCGCTAATTTGCATACTACGTGAGCCGTCACCTGTCACAAACGCGAAGTCGAGACAAGGCTCGAGTCGACCTCGTACAGAGGACGGGCAGGGAAGAAAAAAAAAAGGTTCAGAGCCTAAAAGGGCATGATTGGCGGGTGGCTGCGTCGAGTAGCACGTCTTGTCGCAGTCACAAATCCGATTAGATGAGACATTGTGTCGTGTCGCCCTGGGAGGCTGGCTCACTGGGCTGAGAACCAGGCGGGCAATATATTGATGTGGTAAGCGGTGTTGCGCTGCGTGCAATCGTGGCTTTGTGTGTGGTGTGGTTTGTGAGGGCGGTGTGTGGGAGACGCTACTCGATGAATATGGTATATGGCATCCACGGGGATGGTGATTCCTTGTGTTTGGTGTGCTTGACGTGCTTGACGTGCTCCGACCAAGGTATTGGATATTGCAGACCCTATCGTCTACTGAAAAGGTGAGACAGAGGATGCGATGGGGAGTCTTTAATCCGTTGATATCGCATCGCATCTTGATACATTTCCGCTAATCATTTAGATGACCTCATGATTTCAACAGCTACTGCTACTGCCTACTGCCTACTGCCGGCCAAAAGAGGAAAGCAGCTCACCAAGACACTACTTGACTACCTAGACTTGGCAAAGCTAACTCGCCAATTCAGTGCTGACGAACGGGAACAACCTTATACACCCGGAAATCCAGGACATTACGCGGAGAAGAAACGGAGAATCCAAGAAGCCTCGGCTCCCCCCCAGGCTCCCCCCTCGCGGATCGCCAAGGAATGCGGGGATAGCGTCGACGATAGCTTCAAACCCCATACTTTGGTACACTTGGCCCGAGTCTCGCCAAATGTCTGGCCAATCGGCGCCGTGTGATCGAGTCCAAGCTAGCACTCATTAGCAGCCATTCGCCTCCAACCACCCCGCTCCATGGCTGGTAGCTCCAGTCGGTACGCAGCACACCAGGGAGGTCGGCACCAAGAGCACCGATACCAGGGGCAGCCAGGGAGGACGGCACGGCACCGCGTGGGGTCGGGTCCGACGGCGGCTGTCTTCAAGTCTTGATAAACTCAACCCCTCCCCAGACTTACTTGCCGAGTGTCTTCGGATGTCCAAGTAGCTGCGCATCGCGGGATCAATATCGTTCCGTCTCGGTATCTCGACCTCCTCGCAAGCTCTCACTCACCTCGGCATGAGCTAGCTGCCTCTCTCTTGGATACAGCCTCGATAGATCTTCCATATAGCCTCTATTTCCCACAAAGCGACATCTCCCGCTAATCTACATACCACCACCCTACAAAGTGTACATGACCTGCCAACCAACCTCCGTATCAATAACCACACTCGTCACAGGCAGGTCGTCACAGACAACTCAAAGATGCCTCTTGAATCGCGCTGGACGACGCCCATCCCGCGCTGCTCCCTGCAGCAGTGGGTCTTCGGCTCGTCGCGCGGGCCCCTGCCGGACTCCAAGCTGTTCATCGACCCGGAGCGGCCCGACACCCACTTCCTGTCCAAGGCCGACTACCGCCTCCTCGGCAAGCGCGTCGCCCTCGGCCTGCGCCGCCAGGGCGTCCGCGAAGGCGACCGCGTCCTCGTCTTCTCGGGCAACAACCTCTACTTCCCGTCCTTCTTCATGGGCGTCCTCATGGCCGGCGCCGTCTTCACGGGCGCCAACCCCACCTACGTCGCCCGCGAGCTGGCCTACCAGCTGAGGGACAGCGGCGCCTCCTTACTCCTCGTCGCCGAGGCCAGCCTGCCCACCGCCCTCGAGGCCGCCGCCGAGGTGGGGCTCCCCAAAGACAAGATCTTCGTCTTCGGCGGCGACAGCCCCGGCGCCGAGATGACGCACTCCGACGCGCCCCGGCCGGGCAGGTCCGCGCGGCGCCCGGACGGCGTGCGGCACTGGACCGAGCTGCTGGCCGGCGGCACCCTCGCCGCCGCGCAAACCTGGGACTGGGTCGAACCGGCGGACCCGGCCGCCACGACGTGCTGCCTCAACTACAGCAGCGGCACGACGGGCGTGCCCAAGGGCGTCGAGATCAGCCACTCCTCGTACGTCGCCAACGGCGTGGGCGTGACCTTCGTCTCGGAGCTCGACCCGGACCACGAGGTGAAACTCGCGCGCACGTCCAGCCTCGGCTTTTTGCCCTTGTACCACGCCTTCGGGCAGACGTACTTCATAGCCAACAACCCGCGCCGCAACATCCCCGTCTACATCATGCCCCAGTTCGACTTCGTCAAGATGCTCACCTACGTCCAGCGCTACCGCATCAACTCCCTCACCGTCGTGCCCCCCATCGTCGTCGCCCTGGCAAAACACCCCGTCGTCAAACAGTTCGACCTCAGCAGCGTCGAGGCCATCGGCTGCGGCGCCGCCCCGCTCAGCACCGAGATCATGGAGGAGGTGCAGAAGCTCTTCCCCCCCGACGCCGTGGTCGTGCGGCAGGGCTGGGGCATGACCGAGGTGACCTGCACCTGTCTCTCCTGGGACCCGACCAAGGTCGAAGGGCCGGGGCACAGCACCGACATCTCGGGCGTGGGCGAGCTGATGCCCAACGCGCGCGCCAAGATCATGGCACTCGACGGCGTGACCGAGATCACCACCCCGAAAACCCCGGGGGAGATCTGGGTCACCGGCCCGACCCTCATGCGCGGTTACTGGAACAAGCCCGCCGCCACGGCCGAGACCATCGTCGTCGACGGCGAGGGCACGCGGTGGCTGCGCACGGGCGACATCGGCTACGTCGACGAGTACAGCCCCGGAGGCACGTTCCACATCGTCGACCGGCTCAAGGAGCTGATCAAAGTCAAGGGGAACCAGGTCGCGCCCGCCGAGCTCGAGGCCGTGCTGCTCGAGCGGCACGACGTGGTGGACGCTGCGGTAGTCGGAGTCACGATTGAAGGGGAGGAGCTGCCGCGCGCGTATGTGGTGTTGGCAGAGGGGAGTAAGGCTACGCCCGAGGAGGTGGCGAAGTGGATGGCCGGGAAGGTGGCGAGGCACAAGCAGCTGCGGGGGGGAGTGGTGTTTACGGACGAGGTGCCTAAGAATCCGGTGAGTTTTCAACCATTTTTATTTTTATATTTATACCGTGTTGGTCGAGTCCGATCTTTCCTGGTGAGATGATATGGTGGACTTGTCCTGTACAACGGAGGATGCGAAGATGACCTTGCTGATCGTGCTGACAAAATCCCAGTCCGGCAAGATCCTGCGCAAGATCCTTAGAGACAGGGCGGCGAAGGAGGTTGGCGATCGGAAGCCCGTGAGCTCGAAGCTTGCATGAGAGCGAGTCTACGTACATCTGGCATATAGTCCATCTGCTTGGCAATCTGTTTGGCATATCGTTGGTTTGACAGCGCTCAGCACTCGAGGCGGCAACATAGCGACTTTTGGGAGGCAGCCTGATAGCGAGAGTTGGAGCCATTCCGCTTGTACATAGCGTGGTAAGCTTACGAGCAGGGTATATACGACATATCCCACTCATTCTGTTGCATCGCGGCTGGGAGTGAAGCGACCATCGTGATATACGTGCTCGCAAGCTCGGTCAGTTGTGGTTGCGGTCAAGAGAACGTTCCTCAGACACAAGCGTACGGAGCGGGACTTGCACCTGTGTACTGAACGGGATATAATCATTAAGTCTAGGCCGTGCCAGGTATTCCTATCCAGGGTGTCTATACCAAAGCAAACCTAAGCTTTTTCCATCGCCCATCCCTATCCATATCCCAAGACTCTGCCAAGTCCCTATCCCAGGACTCTGCCATCCATCTACTGCAGCAGAATCGCATCCTCGTCCAACACCCCGAACAAGCCCTCAATCTCCCTCTCCACCAGCTTCAGCTGCTCCGCCACCTGGCCCGTGACCAGGGCATACGCGTACAGCAGCGCGTAGTCCTTCTCCTCGACAATCACATCCAGCAGCCCACCACTTCCCTCTCCCTTCCCCGCCGCAGCCAGACTCCTGCTCGCGCCGCCGTCCTCCGCGTCCCGCAGCCGGTTCTGCCGCTGGTACTCCTTCCGGAACAGGAAGATCTTCCCCAGCAGCCGGTCCCTTACGTTGGCCACGCTGGGTATGGCGTCCGTCAGCGGGTACTCTAGCATCAGACTGCTCGCCAGCACCTGGAACACGTGGCAGATGCGGTCGCACAGCATCGCCCTCTCGGCGGCCGTGAACCGCAGCAGCGCCCGCTCCCCCTCCGTCAGCCTGCCCTTGCGCTGCGTGACCAAGGACATGGCGTAGAACGCGTCCAGGATCCGGTTCGTGGCCGCCATCAGCCGGCCCGTCTGCTCGTACGGGAACGGCCCGCGCAGCTCAAACTCCGACCGCGCGCTCTGCCGCAGCGCGTCGAGGCGAGCCGCGTACTTCTGCAGCGCCGCTTGCTCCCCGGACTTGAGGTACGACCGGCTGCAGTGGCTCCTGAGCAAGATCGCCAGGGGACCCCGCTTCCAGATGAGCCCCATCTGCAGGTACAGCACCGACAGCCCCTCCTTGAACTTGCGGCGCGCCGAGATGGGCCACACGAGCCGGCACACGATCAGCCCCCACAGTATCCCCGCCGTGACGGCGATGGCGCGGTGCTTCACGATCTCGAGGATCACGGGGCTGACCCCGCCCTCGTCGTCGTCGTCGTCGTCGACTTTCTGGGACAGCGAGTACGCGTACAGCGTCGACACGTTGTAGGCCAGCAGCGTGATCCTACCCAGCGGAGCCTGCCCCTTGGCGACGATCATCCAGAACGCCCAGAACGCGACCAGGTAGCCCAGACACACCAGCCCCAGGGCGTTGCCGCGCGAGATGTTCCAGTTGACCACCGACGCCGCCGCGCCGATCAGCGTGCCCACGAAGCGGCTCCACCCCGTGGTGTTGGCCGCGCCCACCGTCATGGAGCAGACGATCATGAAGCTCAGCAGGCCCCACTCCCCGCGCCAGTGCTGGTACGTGTCGCGCGTCTCGGGAACGAAGGCGAACGCGGCCCAGGCCGCGGCCCCGAGGCCGACCTTGATGCCGAAGCGGATGTCGTCGCGCGCCAGCTTGCGGATCATGCGGAGGATCTTGCGGGACGCCGACGCGACCGTGGTGTTGACCGACGACGTGGCGGCGTCCCACGCGTACGTGTCGCGCCGCTGGATCATGGAGTCCGGGATCCCCTGCGGCATGGCCGTCTTCTTGATCGGCTTGATGAGGCTCTCGGACTCCTCGGGCTCGTAGGGGAGGCGGCGGGAGAACGGTAGGGAGGAGCGCCGTCCGGGGTGGGGTTTCCACCACAGCAGCCAGCGCCAGCTGCGCTTCTTGTGCTCGTTGGCGTGCTTGAGGTCGTCGAGCACGTCGAGGTACCGCTGCATCTCCTCGCCGAAGGTCTGCAGGGAGAAGCTGAAGTGGCCGCACGCCGCGGCGACTTCCTCGAAGTCGGCCTGGATCTTCTCGGTCCTGCTGCGGCCGAGCTCGAGGTTGGTGTACAGCTCCTGCAGGGCGTTGGCGCGCGCGTCGTTGAACAGACCCAGGGCCGACGTCAGGCTGTCCCGGAAGTGCTGGTTGACCGTGACCTGGTAGTCCGGGGCGGACCCGAACGCCGGCTCGCGCAGGATCTCCGAGAGCGTGTATGCGAGCGACTTCATCGACGGCCCCAGCAGCGTGATGAACAGCTCGAAGATGTCGGACGGGCAGTTGAAGGGGGGCGGGGCCTCGGAAGAGCCGTCGCCGGGCTTCGACGCGTCTCGCTCCTCCTCGGTGCTCTCCTCGGACGCCTCGTCGATGGCGGAGAGGGCCATCAGACGGTCGTGTCCGCTGCGCAGGGTGCTCGACAGGTTGCGGTTCAGGGTGGGCGTGTGCACCGTCGTGCCGGGCGAGACCGCACCGGAGGGCATGGCCGTGTCATCTGTGGGCGCCTCCTTGAGCAGCGCGAACTGGGTGTTTGCGGCGCTTCGCAGTCCGCCGATGGACTGGGCCAGCGTCTCCATCGACTTCACGACGGCCCGGTCCAGGTGGTAGATCCTCTCGCGCCCGAGGAAGTACCGCTCGAACTTGGCCTCGCGCAGGTTCTTGGTCATCTGGCCGTACACCGAGTTGTAGGTGGCCCACGCAGCCGAGAACTCGGACGACAGCATGTCATCGTCTGAGCCGGTCAGGAAACCGCGCGTTATCGTGGAGAGCATGTCGCCCAGGGACACCGAGGCCTTGTTCATCGACTGTCGCAGCAGGGCCGCGGCAGCCACGCGCCAGACGAGCAGGTTGACGATGGTGGTGGTGCTGATGCCCATGACGAGCATCTTCAGGATCTGCACGATCTTCTGGTTGGAGAAGACGTTGGATAGAACCGCGTTCTCCTTGGTGACGACGCCGATGATGGCCAGCGAGGCCAGCGTGCTGCCGACGTTGACCAGCGGGTTGTTCATCTTCTGCTTGACCCATCCGATGAAGCCGAATCCGCCGGCGATGAAGACGATGAGCACCAGCGCGTGGGCGGCCGCGACGAGGTGCATGGTGGACCCGACGAGGACCGACGTCGCCATGGAGAGCACGGATATGATCTCGGCGTACGTTACGGCGACGATGGCGATCAGGATGGCCTCGATCATGCTGCCGGCGGTGCGCGCGGGGTGGAAGTAGACGGTGATGGTGGCCACGACGTGCTTGCCGTCGGGCTTTCCGAGGAAGTCGGACACGGGCGACAGGAACGTGGCAAGGCTGGCGAGCGTGTACGCGAGCGTGCACTTGAGGATGCCGTGGCCCGTCGGCGAGTTCAGCCAGGCCGCGAAGCCGGCAGCGCCGGACGTTGTGCGGTCGAGGAGAGCGGACCAGCGCTCGGACAGAGACCGGCGGGACGGCAGCATGCCGCTGCTCTCGAGGCCGTTCTCGGCATCGTCGGGTCCGTCGACGCCGTTTGCGCGGCGGAGGGTGAAGGTCCGGTGGGAGCGCTCGCCTGTGGCCGGGATGATGAAGGAGCCGTTTCGGAGTTTCTGCAAGTTTCGCAGGAGGAGAGTCAGCACGAGGCGGCCAGGCCAGCAGGAAGACGAACATCACCGCACTTACGCTTCTCTTGGAAGGTCGTCGAGGCGGCCATTGGCCCGTGTTCGCCGGCGGAGCACTGGATGTCATCTGGAGGACGAGCTACGGCTGCTCCTCAAGCTATGCCGGTCATAGTCGTCTCTTAATCTGTCTACAGTGCACACAGATCTATCCAAGGTACCTTAGGTTGCTCAAGGGGTGTGTGTATCTAGGGGGGATTCGTAGGGGACAGATACCGCGAACTGTGCGCGTCAATACAGGCTGTTTGTGGAGGAAGTCCAGATGAAGCTGATGATGTCTTTGTCCAAGATAAGGTAGTATCAGCGTAGAACTGTAGATGCGTAATCGCGTCCCTTCCGCGTGGGGATTTCAATTACGCAGTACTACGGACCAAGACTTTCGGGAGTCGCAGCGGGACCAGGGTGCAATGATCGCCTCCCGTGCGGGGGGGGGGACGATGCTTACTCATCATCACTAGTGTACCACAGTAGGCCAGCAAGGCCAGCAAGAGCTAACTAAGGTAAGGCCCTTGGCCCCGAAAGCCCCGAACTTGAAGTCCTTCTTGACCCCAAGTGTGTTCGGTACCTTGCTTCACCTGCAATACGCACACCCTTACATAGTACGTCGGTAGTCGGAGGTGCCTATTCATCCTCCGTCCAGAGGTAGTACAGATTGTAGAGATGCAGTCGTGAAACGTCCAAGCCGGGCTGGTTCGGCACAGGAACATCTTGGAACTGCTACTGAGGTTGGATTTCAGGAAGGCAGTCGCAACCCCACGCTGCTGCTAGTGATACTGAGGGGGCCTTACTGTTCTCACGTCGCTGGCAGGAGCACCTCCTCGCACCTTCCGCGCGGTGATCACAAGACTCGAACCTGGGGGAACGCGTGGCCGAAGAATGAAACGGCATTCATTCCCGGGTTGGATGGTATCTCAACAAGTTCTCCATCGCCGCGGAAAGTGCATTCCAAGCCCAGGGAGGACGCGGCATGCAGCGCGCATTGTCGAGATGTTTCGACTCTGCGCACATTGCTGCCGGCTTGTCAATGCGTGCCTCGTGCCTCGTGCCTCGTGTCTCGTGCCCTTTACTGCCTCGAGAGGTCATAACCTGGTAGCCGGTCCGCATCAGTACGGCAGTACTCCGTCTTGCATTCAGGCTGGACAGGATCTCCGACTGCAGCGCGAAACACTTCCATAGAACGTTGAGGGATTCACGTCGAGGAGGAGGAGGCCATCGAGAGCAATGCCTACGACTTCCTCACAACCACGAACCGACGCCACAGCTACCATGTCTGCCGTGGGCTAGTTAGTATTCTTCTCCTCGATATCATTCCATTCGAATGATGACCTGTATTCGTACGGCCGAGAGACGAAGCGCTTGTCTTCTCCCTTACTGCGGCACGCCAATGCAAGGGGTCGAGCCGACTTCGAAGCATGCGTACGCAGTACCTAGAGCATTTTTGCAATGCTACGGTGACCGCTCGAAAAGACGCAGCGCATAGGTACTTGGTTGGACCTTGTACGTGAAGAAACATGCTTGACCTCCATGCCCGGGGGCCCAGGGCGACAGGACCTTGCTATATCTTTACCTGGATGCCCGCTCTCTGCAGTCAACCCAGATCCCAGAGCTGTGTTTCGCGCATCGAGGATCGAATTGTCTTGCGTTTTCGATCGCGCGTCCATCTCGTATCGTTCAAGACTCTCTCTGTCCATCGCCCCATCACATCGCCGACGGACGGCCCGTTTGGCGCTAATACATAGTAAGATTGCTGTGGCACCCCCACTAGCACTAGCACCACAGCACCACGGGAGAACTTCACTCTTTCACTGTGAGTTGACCCCGCCATCAAGCCTGAAGCTTGTGCTGTCAGCATGGCTTTCTTTCATATCTCTGGCAACACGGCGAAGTGAAGAAGTCGACAGTGAAGTACTTGGTCCACCGTCAGCTTTGCTCGTCTATAATTGTCTCGGCCTCTGGACTGTCAAGGTCGACCAATACGCAGTTCTGGCAACACATCCAGAGGGCATGATGGACGGAGCTAACCCCGATGCGCAATACTAGCAGCAGAGTGAATGCTATGGTATACGGCGATCAGATCAGGTCAGGCGACATCATAGACATCGAACCAGACCTCGACTCCCACGGCACCACTCCATTTTCTCTTGGCTGCATCGACAAGCTCGACAGCATCCGACTATCCGCATCATTGATACTGCAAGGCAACTCTAAAGACCACGCTATAGGCCTCTCGAGAGCCTGTCACAGCTTCACTACTGACTACTGACTAACTGCCTAGCAGGAGGTAGACGACGCCTTCTCCACAAATTCACGCAGCTCCAGCTCTCGGCCCTTGGGGCTTCGCATTGCTCGACCTGGACCTCTAGAAATACGCGTCGTCCCTCCATCCCGTCTCCCGTCCTTTTCCCCAATTTCACATGTCTCTGTCCCGCAAGCTCTCGCACAAGAAGGACCGCGACCACAGTCCTCCAGCTGCGTCAGCCATGGCGATACCTTCCTCCTCCGCAATCCCACATATAAACCCCCTCGCCTACCACCCCTCGTTCTACCAGTCCCCCAACGCGATACCCCCTCGGACCTCCTCTACAGGCCAGCAACAGAGTCTAGCCGGCGCAGCGTCCTCTCCACCGTCGGCTGCCAAGTCCGTTCTGCGTCCCGTCCCCGAGGCCGACTGGCTAGCTGGGGCACCGGTACCACCGCTGGCAGCCCCGCAACAACAGCCAGGCCACGTCCGCAACAAGTCCTCGCGCGCCACCGCCTCCTCCTCCGTCGCCACCATCACCCCCTCGACCTCCTTCCTCGCCGTCACCATGGCAGCCGGGGGCCCGAACCCGCCGCCGCCGCCGCCCGACCCCAACCGCTTCGCGACCGAGGACCTCGACGCCACCGTCAAGCGCTGGAACCCCGACAAGGAGACGGTCGTCAAGGGGCCCTTCGACTACCTCTACAACCACCCGGGCAAGGACTTCCGGTCGCAGCTCATCAAGGCCTTCGACGCCTGGCTCGAGGTGCCGCAGGAGTCCCTCGACGTCATCACCAGGGTCGTCGGCCTGCTGCACACGGCCTCGCTGCTCGTCGACGACGTCGAGGACAACTCGCGCCTGCGCCGCGGCATCCCCGTCGCCCACAGCATCTTCGGCGTGCCGCAGGCCATCAACTCGTCCAACTACGTCTACTTCTGCGCCCTGCAGGAGGTGCAGAAGCTGCGCAACCCGAAGGCCATCACCGTCTTCACCGAGGAGCTCATCAACCTGCACCGCGGGCAGGGCATGGACCTCTACTGGCGCGACAGCCTGACCTGCCCCACCGAGGACGACTACCTCGAGATGGTGGGCAACAAGACGGGCGGGCTCTGCCGGCTGGGCATCAAGCTGATGCAGGCCGAGTCGCGGTCGCTGATGGACTGCGTGCCCCTCGTCAACATCATCGGGCTCGTCTTCCAGATCGCCGACGACTACAAGAACCTGTTCTCGCGCGAGTACACGGACAACAAGGGCATGTGCGAGGACCTGACCGAGGGCAAGTTCAGCTTTCCCGTCATCCACTCGGTCCGCTCCGACCCGACCAACCTGCAGCTGCTCAACATCCTGCGCCAGCGCACCGAGGACGAAGGCGTCAAGCGCTACGCCGTGGCCTACATGGAGCGCACGGGCAGCTTCGAGTACACGCGCCGCGTGCTCGACGTGCTGGCCGCGAGGGCGCGGAGGATGATCGACGAGGTCGACGAGGGCAGGGGCCGGGCCAAGGGCGTGCACCGCATACTGGAGAAGATCACTGCTATTTAGGACAAATTGCAGAGCAGGGTGGCTATGGGCGAGTCAAGGTGTGCTCTGAGTCGATAGGATACGGCGTTCTGGGCGGCTCGGCGTTTGTTTGCAGGGCGGCGATATATCTCACTTTCATTTTTTGATACCTCCTCTCCTTTTTTTTTTTTTTTTTTTGCTTTTTGGGTGCTGCTGGCAATCCAGCATGGGCGCATGGGTGTGTGGTGACCTCGTACACTATGGTGAACTTGGACGGAACGTGAATGGACTTCTATATAAGTAGGTAGGTAGTCTTGGTTCCTGATTTCGGGCTCTCTCTGGTGTGTACTATATATACGGGGTCGTATCTCGAGATGATCTGTATGGCACGACAGCCCGTATCTATGGCCTCTGCTTCCAGGTAGACATGATACATACCAGTGCGCTATGAAGCAGGATACACACATTCAGACCTATACATATCAGGCATATGCCATTGCTGGTCACTTGCCTGTACTGCCGTATCGTGATGCCATTACCGTAAAAGACCCGACTCGCATCCTATCTCATAAAACATACCCGGTCCAGCCATACCCCCTTCGCCGCAACCCTATCCAACCATCTTCCTCTTAACCAACCTCACCCACCTCCGCCTCCTCCACTCTCCCCGTCTCCCCATCCCCTCCTCGCCCTCCTCCCAACTAACCCCCGCCGTCCTAGCCCCCCCAGTACCACCACCAGCACCACCAGCACCACCACCACCACTCCCCGTCGGCGTCTCCAACACCCCCGTCCTCCCCTCATGCTCATCATAAATATCATACACCCACCTCTCCCCCTCCGTCTCGACCTCGACGCCCGTAATGATCCTCTCCTCGACCCACTCCCGACTCCACAGGTCGAGCGCCCACTTCTTCCCGCTCCACTCCCACCCGGGCGGCGGTCGCACGTCCTCGAAGAACCGGGCGCCCTGGGGCCTCTTCCCGGCTATCCGCGGAGGGGACAGCGGGTCGTAGGGGGAGGGGGAAAAGACCCAGGCCTCCCACTCGCCCGTCCCGCGGAGGGACAGGCGCTGCAGCTCGAAGATCTCGACTTCGCGGGTCTCCGGGTCGCGGTCGAGGAGGATGTCCGAGGTTACCCAGTGCGACCAGAGGGTGGAGAGGCGGGCTTTCTGGGCGGCGACGAGGTCGCGGGTTGGGGGTGGGGGGCGGAGCCCCGAGGAAGGTGTCAGGTCAGAGGAAGGCGGGGTAGGGGGGGTGGAAAGCAGGCGCGAGGCGAGCGGGTGGCTGGAGCAGATGGCGGCCCAGCCGGCGGCGAGGGCGAGGTAGCGCCAGGGCAGCAGGTGGGAGGCCAGGGACATGAGGCCCGCGAGGGCGCAGAGGAGGACGAAGATGGCGGACGACAGGGCCTCGTCCGAGAAGTTGGTCTTGGGCTCGGCGAAGGACACCACGGCGTCGTGCAGCACCGAGAAGTCCTCCATGCTGTTCTGCAGGTGGCCCAGGTTCTTGAAGAAGTCGCGCGACAGCTCCTTGACGGGCTTCACCGTCACGGCCGGGGCTAAGGGGGGCCCCCGCGGGCGGTAGTCCATGTCGCGGAGGAAGTCGTCCGAGGGCGAGGTCACCGGAGCGGCCGGGTGGCGGGCGATGAAGGCGGGGACGAGGACGCAGACGAGCACGAGCAGGATGGGGAGGACGGAGAGGAGGTAGGGGTCGAGGCAGAGGAAGGTGTAGACGGCGAGCAGGGAGAGGGTGTGCGTGGGCCTCCGCCACGAGAGCAGGCGCACGACGCGGGCCTGGAACTTGAAGACGACGCCGATGCGGGCGTTGAAGCGCCGGAAGTTGGTGGACATGGTGGCGATGGTGAAGCCGGGGCGCGCGGCGTAGGCGGAGAGGCCGTCGTCCGGCCCGGAGGAGTCGAGGATGCCGCCCGTCCGGTCGTCGGCGGGGATTACTTGGGAGATGAGTCTGGGCGGGGTGTTAGTCTGGGTGTTGTGTGAGAGAGAGAGAGAGAGAGAGGGTAAGACTACTTTTCTAGCAGCTTGTCCTGCATGCTCGCTGCTTTGAAGATGCCGCGCCGGAGGACGTGGCGCCTGGAGGCCGACGCGGGGCCGGTTTCTGGCCCGGGTGACGGGGTCTGCTCCGGCCGGTCCTCGGCATCGTCCTCCGCGCCGGTGAGGATGGCTGCCGCCAAGTCTTCCATCTTGGCCGTATGTGCCGTCTTGGAGTTCCAGATACCTCGTCGGTCTACTCGTGTGGGTTGCGCGTGGAAGGATGGGTGACCTCAGGCAGCTAGTGGTGAGAAGGCAGACTTGTCGTGGGTCATGACGTCGACGGATCTCTGGGCTGGACCTCGATGTCCACCTGTTACCATGCAATGGGCATCCGTCGTATACTGTGATACGAGATGAGAGATGACAGACTACAGGAGGTTGTTCGTGTCTGTCGCAGTATCAGGATCAGGTAATTCCAAGGTATGAGAGTCCAGCACTGTGGTATGTGTGAGATGCAGTGAGATGAAGGTTCAAGGCGGTTGCGTCACATCATCACATGCCGAGCCTGAGGTTCAACCCGGCGCCCGGCAGCGGCTGTTGCCGGTTTAGTGGTCCACAGCCACAGCAGTTATTAGCGCGACTTCCGTCTCAAATGTCTGCACTTTCACCTTATTCTACTTGTGGTGGTAGGTGCTGAATCAAGATCATCTGAATTATTCTTGACGTGAGTTAACTCTCAGAGATCCATTGTCATGTACGAAAACGGCCACAACGGCGAACACGAGACCGTATAGTCATCGATCAGACCACCTGCGAGTGTTTTTGAGCGGTAGCATTTCCTTCCCCCGATTGTCACAGACGACATCTCGTGTCATTCGAGTACCGAGCGGTCGAATTGTCATTGAGAAGGTCAGGTAATCCATCAGTATCTCTTCCACCTGACTGGGAGCCATTCCGACTGCCCTCGGCGACAGATGGCCTGCAATATCAAATTGTACTGTATGAGCAACGGAAAGTGAAGGGAATCGTCAAGTCCGGGGATCCCGGGCTGCTCTGAGACGGAAGAACAAGCAGTCACTCACGGCAGAGACAATGACATGGATGGACATGATTCTGATGCCGTCCGTCTGTGTGTCTCGTTGCCATATTGGCCAAATTTCCGCATTCACCCAGCTCCCCTCTGCGCATAATAAATAGACGGCCCTGACGGCTTGTCAACGCTGACGACAAGCGCAATATCAGGCTCTGTTAAGCAAAAACAAAAACAAGCACCAGCCAAGGGCAACAGACAGACAGATCGTCGCCTGTGGTTGGCGCCGTGCTGCCCCTGTTCGAATCGGATCCTCTGGACAACGGCGCTCACTGCGTTTTGGACAAGTCGGAAGAGAAAGCCCAGCGCATATGCCAGCATCATGAGTCGAGCTGAGGTGCACAGACTCGTGCAGTGGAAGTCTTTGAATCCTCAGCAGGACAATCGCGTCTGTGAGTCGCGACTGACAATGGGAAGATGGAATGTCCAACCGTCACTTCCAAGGTCAAGAAACTCGAGATGCAGGAACAGTTTCAAAACGGGCAATGTGGGGTCGTCCGTCAACAAAAAAAAACCCCCCAAAAAAAAAAACACAATGGTAAGAGCACCTCAGTAACCAAGTCGCATTCTTGTTCCGTTGCTACCAGATTATGCCTGTTAAGCAATTACCCCTGAGCCAATCTTATACCTTGTTGGTACGAGCTCTGCTAGTTAGTACCTGTTTCACTAAGGTAGGTATTTTCTGTAGTTTATGCACATAACCGCCTGGAAAAGCAAGGGATCCCTCTGCCATCCCGTCTTATCAACGGCTCACAGCTGTCTGTCTGCCTCTACTACGCAGTAACAGAAAAGGTACGTACCTTCCTTCCCTTACTGTGGTAGGTACTGTGGTAGGGAAGGCACCCGGCGGAAGGGACCTCCGTTCTGCGAAATGAAGAAGCAACAACTGATGAAGTGACCGAGTGCAGTTCATAGCCGCCCACAGTGTGAAGCACTGTAAGAGTAAGGTAGCTAGCTCCTTTCCGGTTCTGCAGGACACTGAGGAGGAACGTGTTCAGGGGGGCGGAAGAAGGCAAAAATCCCCTGATCCCCTCGTCAATCTCTGGTACATACTTGAAGGGATGCACTAGGTACACAGTATGCAGCTGGACTGGTATCCTCGAGTTGATGCAGGTAAGCGGACTGCTGATCGTTAGGGGGAAAAGTGCAGTGGTGCATCTCCAAATTGGTTGATTGAGATGAAAATCAGCGGCCGGCGAGTGACAGCGGCCCATTCGAGCGTTGAAGACACTGAAGTGGGGCGCGCCAGAACCCGCTCACCCCCTCCCAATTGCCCCCAATTGCACTTGGGGGGGGGGGGGGGGGGGGGGCGAGGAAGCCGACGAACTTCGAATCTACTGTGGTACATATCCGTTTTAGCGCGAGACCATAACATTTACCACTGCTGCACTGGCACCAACAACAGCGACCTTTCCGTCCATTTTAGTTAGACCCTCCAAACCGAACCTCACCTTAATCAATCACGGCGCTCTGTGCTCGTCCCTCGTCCGAACCTGGAAGTCCAATCTCCAGCTCACAACTCGTCTGCGGTGAAGAAACCTGCGACCGTTCACGACGCGCTCGACGAACAAGAGACGAGAAGAAATCAAAAGACATTGAGACTTAAACCCGCGGAATGAGGTAGCCTTTCGGATGCACTCAGCTCCTTGACCGGACTGAGCTTGGATGTTGCAGTCAGGGGAGAAGTGCCACCGCAACTTTTCAACTTCCAACCACGCCTTCTCCCACGCCTTCTCCCACGCCTTCTCCCACGCCTTCTCCCACGAATCCACGCCCGACATCCCCCGCTGAACAACAGTCCTGCCCGAGCACTGCCTCTGCCGTTCCCTCGGCCTCACGCGCGCTCTCGGGCCAGACATACCACACATGAACTGGGATCATAGGATACCCGCTGGCCCACGACCGGCGAACCACTCCCCGACGAGGTATTGCAACATTCCAGCACTTCCAGCACCACCAGCACTACTTCCTGCCATCTTCTTCGACCTGAATATCCCGTGGTCTTCCTCGATCTCGTCGGATGCGTTCGTCGTGCTGCGTGTGGTGCTAACATCTCGCTCCTAATCTTTTTAGACGCAGGGAGAACCCCAGCCCTACCAAAAACGTCACTTCCGGCCGCCCTTCCCGCGACGCTCCGATGCTCAGTGCTTCCTCCGCCAACAACCACTCGCTGTTTTCGTTCGGGAGGAGGAATGAACCTGCCGAGGACCTGGGCGACACCACGGCCTCGTTCGACTTTCTTCCCTCGGTCAGCTTCGACGACCTGCAGAGCAGCTTGGAGACGGCCTCGACCGACTTCAAGCTCACCCAGTTCCCCTCGCCCACCGGCCACGGCAGTATATTAGACGACCAGAGCCACCAGAGCCACCAGAGCCACCAGAGCCACCAGAGCCACCAGAGCCACCAGAGCCACCAGAGCCACCAGAGCCACGGCGATCTCGTCGACGTCATGGTTGAGCGACCAAACGTGACCCACAACGGGGGCACCACGCGAGTTGCTATCCAGCAGCCGCCTGTGACGCGGTCGAGGACGGGTTCTATCCTTCGACGGCCGAGCACGTCTAGCAGACCGGGCGCAGCCCCCTCGACGGCGTCCGGCGCGCCCATGAACGCCCCTACCGCACCTGCTGCCATGCGGCCGCGTCGCCAGAGTCACTACCCTCCCGTATCCAACAGTAACATCGCGAAACCGCCGAGGAAATCCGTCGGTCCCGGTCTATACGACGGCGATTACGAGACCCGGAATGCTCAGCGTAGGAGGCCGAGCCTGGCGTCGTTGTCGGACAGAGGCGGCGCAGACTCGACGCGGACCTCGGTCGACGGAGGCGCGCGTCCCTTTCCGGATACGTCGAGGAATCTCACGGCTTCGCGAGCAGCCAAGGCCCGTTCCGTGCAGGCCCCGGCCCCGGCCCGCCACAGCCACAACCACAACCAGTCCATGCTCTCGGCCGACAGCAGCACCCTGACGCCGGATTCCAACAGGTTGTCGACGGCATTCCCACGTTCTCCTCGTGGCGCCAGGGGCTCGGGTCCGGGTTCGGGGAAGAGGGCATCTGTGATGCCGGGCGTGCCTCATGCATCCCATGCCACGGGACTCGGCGCTAGGACCATCAGTCCTACCGACACCAGACGCATGAAGCGTCTGTCCTCGTTACCCCCGCCCCAAGGCCAACCGCAGGCCCCTAGCGTCCCCGCGCCGCCCTCGTCTCTCGCCGAGATACGCCCTGCTTCCCGGTCACCCTCGGCGTCGATGCTGCCGAGGAAGGCCCCGACGCCGTCGTCGTCGCGGACAACGCCTGATCCGAATCGGAAGTCTTATAGTTCTGGCCTGTCCATTACATCTACGAATAGCTTTAATACCGCGCGGACGTCGACCGGCTCTATTCAGCCGCGGATGAGTCTGGGCCTAGGCCCCAGTTCGAGGCTGCCCGCTCCCAAGGCCGTCAGCCTGCACAATACGTCGACAATCGATGATGACGAGGATGTGCCTCCGGTCCCGGCTATACCAAAGGCATACGAGTCTCCCAAGGAGTCGCCGGCCGAGACGTCCTTCTTCGACAAGAGGAAGTCAAACCTGGCATTCGATGCCAGCAGCATCCATAGCAATTCGACGGGGAGCATAACGGGGCCGCAGTCGACCGATACCTCGGCGAAAGCCCAGCGGAAACCCAGTGTCCGCAAGTCGATGCACACCTCCAAGGCCGAGATGGACAAGAAGGCCGCCTCGCAAAAGAAGAACCTCCAGCCTCTGCGGCTACCCCCTATCACCCTCGGACCGCTGAGCACTCCCACGGCTGCAAAGATAGCTGCCCTCCAGGAGCAGGGCTCCTCGGAGCGCAACCTTAGCCCACCCCCATCCAGGAAGACGAAGACGCCGACGACCCCGATGACGGCGTCGAAGAGTAGTTTCTTCTCCCGGAGACACGACGAGAAGCTCGATAACAGCTTCCGGAGCAGCAGTTCGATCCACCATGGCCGTGCGGACAGCCCGCTAGCTGCTGATGCAACGAGCTCGTCCGAATCCGTCGTAGCCGCCGAGTCGAAAACGGGAGCGAACCGGTCCGGAATGTCGCCGTTTTTGTCGTCCTCGGTTCCAAAAGGTGGAGCGGACCACCTGTTCCTGAAGAAGCACAAGACAAACGGGGATTACACACTTCCACTAGACGGTCCAGTTGACCTGCAAGTCGATTCGCCAGCAACCAAGCCCTCGGGGCCTCGGGCTCAGAAGGCGTCCACCAGGCCCAAGTCGCCCCCACCGCTTTCCAGTCCCGACGAACCACCAACGCCTTCGTCCATCAGCTCTTTGCGCCGGAAGTTGAGTCTATCATGGAAGCGCAGTGGCTCGAAGAACAGTCTCAGTCACCCGGCCGCCGACAAGACGGATCACCAGAGCGTTCGACAAGACTCGATGCCACCGCCTCGCATACCGGCCTCGGCCACGTATCACAGCCACGGCAATCACAGCCACGGCAATCACAGCCTCAGCAGTTCAAAGCCTCCGAGTCCGACGCCCTCGACAAAATCTACAAAGTCCAATGGCACAACGACTACGTATCTCGAATCCAGGCGCCGCAAGAGCTCCGCCTCGAGCCTCAACGCCATCATGTCGCATGACACGCGCCACCGCAGCGACAGTCTTGCCGGTGCGAAGAAGGAGACGAGCCTCGACACCGTCGCGGAGCGTTCGACCATTCCGCACAACTCGTCGGTCGTGCAGAAGATACTGAAGCCCAAGCCTTCGACCAGCACGATCCGGAGCCATGACGTATGGACGGCCGACCTGGACAAGGACGACCTGGTCGCCGAGGACGAGATGAAGAAGCTGGGCTCTCGGCGGAAGGAGACGGAGCTTGCCGCCCGCACGTTGGATGCGCTCCGCAAGCGGGCCACCCCCAAGGAGCGCGTCAGCCCTCAGGACGCGATCCGCATCGCCATGCTCAACATCTACGAGCGCGGCGAGATCGTCGACTACAACGACATCTACTTTTGCGGGACGCAGAACGCGGCCAAGGTCGTGGGCGACCTCAACTCGGACGCGCCCAACTTCGGCTACGACGATGAGCGTGGAGACTACACCATCATACCCGGCGACCACCTTGCCTACCGGTACGAGATCATCGATATCCTCGGCAAGGGCAGTTTCGGCCAAGTTGTCCGCTGCATCGACCACAAGACCGGGGTTCTGGTCGCTGTCAAGATCATTCGCAACAAGAAGCGGTTCCACCAACAGGCTCTCGTAGAAGTTAACATTCTGCAAAAACTTCGCGAATGGGTAAGTTCACAGATAAAGCACCTCCCTATTACCTGACATAGGACTAACTCGTGAGTGCAGGACCCCAAGAACAAGTACAGCATGGTCAAGTTCACGCACAACTTCTACTTCCGCGGCCACCTGTGCATCTCGACCGAGCTGCTGGACATGAACCTGTACGAGTTCATCAAGTCCAACGCCTTCCGCGGCTTCTCGCTGAAGCTGATCCGGCGCTTCACGAAGCAGCTGCTCAGCTCGCTGAACCTGCTGAAGCAGCACAAGGTGATCCACTGCGACCTGAAGCCCGAGAACATCCTGCTGCGGCACCCGCTCCACTCCGAGATCAAGGTCATCGATTTCGGGTCTAGTTGTTTCGAGAACGAGAAGGTCTACACCTACATCCAGTCGCGCTTCTACCGCTCGCCCGAGGTGATCCTCGGCATGACGTACGGCATGCCCATCGACATGTGGTCGCTCGGCTGCATCCTCGCGGAGCTGTACACGGGCGTTCCCATCTTTCCCGGCGAGAACGAACAGGAGCAGCTGGCGTGTATCATGGAGGTGTTCGGCCCGCCGGAGAAGCACCTCATCGAGAAGTCGACCCGCAAGAAGCTCTTCTTCGACAGCATGGGCAAGCCGCGCCTGACGGTGAGTTCCAAGGGCCGCCGCCGCAGGCCGTCGTCCAAGACGCTCCAGCAGGTCCTGAAATGCGACGACGAAGCCTTCCTCGACTTTCTGTCTCGCTGCCTCCGGTGGGACCCGGACCGGCGCATGAAGCCCGACGAGGCGATCCGCCACGAGTTCATCACGGGGCAGAAGACGTCGGTGCCCGTCCCGCAGCACGCGCGCGGCGGGTCGCCCATCAAGCGCAACAACACCATATCCGTCGCGCGCCCGCTGCCGGAACCCCCCGGCGCGTCGTTCAAGGGGAGCACGTCGCTCCGCCCCCGGGACGCGACCAGCATCTCGTCCATCAGCCCGCTGAAGCCGTCCGCGATGGGTCCGTCGTCCTCGCGTAGGGCGTCGGGGATCACGGGCACCTCGTCGGTCGGGGGAGGCGGCGCGGGGATCAAGAGGACGAGCACCGGCACCGGCAGCACGTCGTTCACGCCCAGCGGGGTCGTGAGCGGGCTGCCGAGGGCGGCGGGGCGGAGCGTCAGCTCCAGGCACGACGCCATCGCCGGCGCGTCGGCGGCGATGGGGAGCGTCGGCCGGCGGGCCTAGGAGGGTCCACCGTCGAAGCCAAGGCGGATGATGGGGTACAGCGATGGGCCGTCGCAGCCACGGCAGATGAGGTACAGCGATGGACCGTCGTCGGGGACGGGAATGCGGAGGAGGTGGTGCGATGACGTGCCTGCTGCTCGGGGGCCACTGCAGAGGACTAGGTGGCTACCGTGATTGTTCGGCCCACGCGGGACTTACGCCTGTTTGGAACGAGTGGTGTGGACATGAGGAGCCGATATTTTGGGTGATAATCATTTTCGTCTAAGGGCGAGAGAAAGAGAAAGAGAGAGAGAGAGAGAGAGAGAGAGAGAGAGAGAGAGAGAGAGAGAGAAGAGGAACTGACACGCCGTGACACCAGCTCGACAAGCTCGTAATCTCCCAGCTGGGCTTCGCCGCCCAGCGGCGCCTCGCCCGCGGCGTGCGCCTCAACCACTCCGAGGCCGTGGCCCTGATCGCCTCCAACCTGCAGGAGCTGATCCGCGACGGCGACCACACGGTGGCCGACCTGATGACCCTCGGCGCCACCATGCTCGGCCGCCGCCACGTGCTGCCCTCCGTGCCCTCGACCCTGCACGAGATCCAGGTCGAGGGCACCTTCCGCTCCGGCACCTACCTCGTCACCGTGCACAACCCCATCGCCACCGACGACGGCGACCTGGCCAGGGCCCTGTACGGCTCCTTCCTGCCCGTGCCGTCCCTGGACGCGTTCCCGCTGCCGGAGCCGGCCGCGTACGAGAGCGAGGCGCAGCCCGGCGCCGTGGTGGTCGCCAAGGGCGCGAGGGTCGTGCTGAACGAGGGCCGGAAGAGGATCAGGCTCCGCGTCACCAGTAAGGGCGACAGGCCGATACAGGTGGGCAGCCACTACCATTTCATCGAGACGAACCCGCAGCTCGAGTTCGACAGGGCCAAGGCGTACGGGTATCGGCTCGACATCGCGGCCGGTACCTCGGTTCGGTTCGAGCCGGGTGATACGAAGACCGTCACGCTTGTCGAGATCGGGGGGCACAAGGTCATCAGGGGTGGGAATAATCTGGCGAGCGGGAAGGTTGATTTGAGTAGGGCCGAGGACATCGTGAAAAGATTGCAAGAGGCCGGTTTCGCTCATGTGCCCGACCCGGCGGGCGATGCCGTGTTTGGCGGCGAGGTCTTTGCTATGGAGAGGGCGGCGTATGCGACCATGTTTGGGCCGACGACGGGGGATGTCGTGAGGCTGGGGAACACGGATCTGTGGGTCAAGGTTGAGAAAGACTATACGGTTTACGGAGATGAGTGTAAGTTTGGCGGCGGTAAGACGTTGAGGGAGGGCATGGGACAGGCGACCGGGAGGTCGGACAAGGAGAGCCTAGATATGGTTGTTACGAACGCGCTGGTCGTCGACTGGAGCGGGATCTACAAGGCCGATATTGGCGTAAAGGATGGCATTATTGTCGGCATTGGAAAGGCTGGCAACCCAGACGTCATGGATGGTGTTACGGAAGGCATGGTTGTGGGCAGCTGCACCGACGTCGTGGCCGGTGAGGGCAAGATCATCACGGCCGGAGGACTCGACACGCACATCCACTTCATCTGCCCGCAGCAGGCGTACGAGGCCATCGCGTCCGGCATCACGACCATGCTGGGCGGCGGCACCGGTCCCAGCGCCGGAACGAGCGCGACGACATGCACACCGGGTGCAAACTACACGCGCCAGATGCTGCAAGCCTGCGACGAGCTCCCGCTCAACATCGGCATCACCGGTAAAGGCAACGACAGCGACCCCACCGCCCTGCGCGAACAAGTCAACGCGGGCGCCTGCGGCCTCAAGCTGCACGAGGACTGGGGCACCACGCCCGCGGCAATCGACGCCTGCCTGACCGTCTGCGACGAGCTAGACGTCCAATGTCTGATCCACACCGACACCCTCAACGAGTCCGGCTTCGTAGAGTCCACCATCGCCGCCTTCAAGAACCGCACCATCCACACGTACCACACCGAAGGCGCGGGAGGCGGCCACGCGCCCGACATCATCAGCGTGGTCGAGCACCCCAACGTGCTGCCGTCGTCCACGAACCCCACCCGCCCGTACACGCGCAACACGCTCGACGAGCACCTCGACATGCTGATGGTGTGCCACCACCTCTCCAAGAACATCCCCGAGGACGTGGCCTTCGCCGAGTCGCGCATCCGCGCCGAGACCATCGCGGCCGAGGACGTGCTGCACGACCTGGGCGCCATCAGCATGATGAGCAGCGACAGCCAGGCCATGGGCCGGTGCGGCGAGGTCGTGCTCAGGACGTGGAACACGGCGCACAAGAACAAGGTCCAGCGCGGGCCCCTGAAGGAGGACGAGGGCACCGGCGCGGACAACTTCCGGGTCAAGCGGTACGTGAGCAAGTATACCGTCAACCCGGCGCTGGCGCAGGGGATGGGGCATCTGGTGGGGAGTGTCGAAGTCGGCAAGCTGGCCGATTTGGTGGTGTGGGATCCGGCGTGGTTCGGGACGAAGCCGAGCCTGGTCATCAAGAGCGGCCTGATTGCTTGGGCGCAAATGGTAGGATCTTCCATTCCCATATCCTTGTGAGTACGAAAGCTGACCATCGTGCAGGGCGACCCCAACGCTTCCATCCCGACGGTACAGCCTGTCATCGCTCGGCCGATGTTTGCTCCGCTGGTGCCCTCGACCAGCGTCCTGTTCGTGTCGCAGAGCAGTATCTCGACGGGTGCTGTGGCCTCGTACGGCTTGCGCAAGCGCGTCGAGGCTGTCAAGGGATGTCGAACAATTGGCAAGAAAGACATGAAGTTCAACGACGCCATGCCGCGTATGCGCGTCGATCCGGAGAGATACACTGTCGAGGCCGACGGCCAGATCTTGACCGCCGAGCCAGCGACAGAGTTGCCCCTGACGCAGTCTTTCTTCGTGTATTAGCCTGCTGTTTTCGGTAGCAAGGGCACGGTGAATCTGTCACATATTTATATAAGATATCCAGCGAGGCACATCAGATATTCCCTGGTATGCCACGATGGCTGGCAAATAATTCATTTGAGGCAATCAATTTTCATTCATGAGAGGGTATCGTGTATCTACTAGCACCTAGTCTCCGGATAGGAATACCAGCTGTTCATTTAGTCTGCAAAGGAAACCTGTGTCCGAGTCATCATTCATCCCGCATGTATAACCTCAACACCCTTCGCCGTGTGCTTCTGGCACTATCAAGTCCCAATATCAAAGCCAACAAAGCTGGAGCTACCTTAACCACAAGACCAAATCCCGAGACCCAAAAAAGAAAAGAATCATATCCAACATCAAGACGAATCGATCAACCTCTCCTCCCCCTTACCTCTAGCCAAGACCTCCCTAATCCTCTCATTCTCGATAGCCCGGATCCGGCTCCTCGCCATCTCGAGCCGCTCAACTCCCTTGTCAATCGTCTCGATGTGCACACTGAGCGGCACCTCGATCTTCCCCCTGACCAGCTCCGGCTCCGCCACGCGGTCCCGCAGATCGCCCAGCCCGGCCTGGATCTTCTCCAGCTCGACGATCAGCTCGCTGACCTGCTGCACGGCTCCCGCGCGCTGCCCGTCCACCTGCCTCAGCAGGCTGAGCTGGCTGTTCAGGTTGTGCAGGTGGCGCGTGTTGGCGCCCACGAGCGTCCACAGCGTCCACAGGATCTCGTCCTTGCGGGTCTGCACGCTCTTCTGCGTGCGCGTGACGAAGTCGTAGATGATGCCCAGGTGGTCCTCGGCCTTGGACAGCGTCCGCAGCACCGCCTGCGCCTCGACGATCAGGTCGCCGATCTTGTCCGACACCAGCGCCGTGTGCTCGACGTACTTGTCGAGCAGCATGCGCTCCGAGAAGACGGCCGGCTGGAAGGGCGCGAACGCCCAACCCGCCCAGCGCTCGAGCCAGCCGCGCCCCTGCCGCTCGGCCGCCAGGCCGTCGATGTACCGCGACGTCCAGCGGTTGATGCTGATGACGGAGTCGACGGCGGAGCCGACGTGCGTGTTGAACCGCTGCAGGTCGTTGGACGCCGTCTTGGCCGCGTCGATGAAGCCGTCGAACTCGAGCACGAGCTCCTCCTTGCCCTGGAGGGTGCTGTACCGCACCATGGTGCGCAGGTCGCGCACCGAGGCCTCCGAGCGCTTCATCTCCATGGGCAGGGACACGCCCTGGGCCGACTTCTCGAGCACTTCTTCGAAGCGCTCTTGGACGTTCATCAGGCTGTCGAACTCGACTGGTTTGTCGCCCGGTTGAGGCGGACCGCCCTTGGGGACGAGGGTTGGACAGAACGGGAGGTCGAGATAGGACATGCCTGGGATTCGGCAGATGGGCGAGAGAGATGAGTAAAGCGACTTGGTCACCATGTTCTGTGCGATGATGAGGCCGCCGAAGATAAAGTAGATGGCGAGGGCTAGGGCCAGTGGCTTCTGCGCGTAACTGAAAGCCATGCCCACCACTCCACCGAACCAGGCCAGTATATTAAACAGAGCGCCTGGTAGAGCCTCGCCAAATCGCTCACCGAAGCCCCTCGGTTCTCCATCATCCGAATCATCGGCTTCCTGGCGCCGGCGACGTTTGGTAGGGCTCCCTCCAGAGTCGATCTGCCGGCGACGAAGAGCGGTGCCGGAGAAGTCACCCGGCCTGGCGGTCCTGGATGACGACGATCGCGTGCTCACACCCGGGCGCCGCGGACTGTCTACGTCAACGGTAGGGAAGCGGAACTCGGGCTCGGGAGAGCGGTGCTTCATGTTATCTCTCGAGCTCTGGCGCACAGACTGCGGTACGGACGGCCGAAAGGGCGATCTCATGATGACTTGCTCATCGTTCTCCGCTTTGCTGAGGAAGGACTGCAAGTTATCATCTTGGGAGCCGCCAATACTGAACGGTTGAGAGCCCGAGAGCTGTGTCGGCGATAGCTGTGAAGGGTTGCCGCTCGAGAGAACCAGCTCGTCGTCGGTGTCGCGGAGTATAGACGTGTCAAAGCTGTCGTTCTCGCCGCCTTCGACCACGCGCCAGGAGCTCTCGATGGGGATTTTCTGCTTCCGCGGCATGGTGCTGGGGAAAGCGAGAGCTCAGTTGTGATGGGTAGTGGATAGGGTGTTCATCCCTGATCCTGCACGTGAGATACGATGTGGTGGTTAGGTTGATAGTGGTGGTAGTGATACTCTTGTGCGCGGTACTTGAGCTTGCGCCGAGTGGCGATTCTGATATACCGCAGTAGGTACCTAGGCAGCGCGTTGTGAGGTGAAGCGGGAAGGTACCTTTTATAGTACGTATGAACTAAATATCCCTTGCACTTCACTGGATGTTGTGACTCATGTAGTGATATATTCCGGGGATAAGGCGGAAGGCTGTCCAAAAAATGTAAGGAGTTTAGGTAGACATACACCTTTTTGTGACTATATAGGTTACATTAGCTAACTGAGTGAAATGGTGAATGTCGTCGAGGTTATGTCTTGTAGGTAACACGACGTGCAGGAAGAGCTAGAATACAGGACAATGCAAACATGGTGGAGTGGCTGGGTGCCTGCTGTCGTCGTGCATGACGTCCGGGAAACAAGGCGTGGGACCCCTGTCACCTGAGCTGGCCATGCATGCTGGGGTTGCAGTGGTCTAGACCATATTCGGCTAGCGTCGTTGAACGAGCTGTCTCTCCGAGTCCCGAGTCTCGAAAAAGATCGGGACTTCGGCGAGAATATGGAAATCAAGACTTGGTTGGTAGATTCATCATCCAAGGATTCACCTCAACTTTGGCCAAGAGTGAGTCACGCAAAGCCGTGATGCTCGCTCCTAGAGCTGCCCGATGGACTTCGCGATCCATATATAGCCTGAGGCTAATATCGGCGGATCGAACCTCAATCGGCCTCCAATTCCGGTTCCAGCGACGGCAGTGTTCCTCACACGAAACGTCTAGCCTTCACAAACAACCTCCCTCTCCTCAGCGAGATGCCCCCGACCACAGGAGCCTGGGCCTCCAACAAAAGCTGTTCACCTCGTCGATATACAGCCCCGGGTCTCCGATATTCCTCCCCAATGGAGCCCGCATCTTCAACCGTCTTGTCGACTTTCTGCGCAAACAATATGTGCGCCATGGCTTCCAGGAGGTCATCACACCGACCATCTACAAGAAGTCTCTGTGGGCCAAGTCGGGCCACCTCGAGAACTATGCAGACGACATGTACACCGTTACGAGCAGCTCTCCTTCGCGAGCCGATCCGATCGAGAACGCCGAAGCACCCGAGGAGGATGAATACGGACTCAAACCGATGAACTGCCCGGGACATTGTCTCATATTCGACTCCCAAGTCTGGAGCTATCGAGACCTCCCGGTCCGCTATGCGGACTTCAGCCCTTTGCACCGAAACGAGATATCTGGAGCGCTGAGCGGCCTCACCCGTGTCAGGCGATTCCACCAAGACGACGGCCACATATTCTGTCGCCCGTCACAGATCGAGCAGGAGATCCGCAGTACTCTGGATTTCGTGGAGTACACGTACAAAGTCCTGCGTCTTGGACCCTACCGCCTGGCGCTGTCGACGCGGCCGGAGCAGCACATGGGCAGTAAGACAGAATGGGACGCCGCCGAGGACGCTCTGAAAAGGGCGCTCGACGCATGTGGTCGGTCATGGACCCTGAACGAGGGCGACGGCGCCTTCTACGGCCCCAAGATCGATATCATTCTCAGGGACTCGGACGGCAAGGAGCACCAGACGGCCACCATCCAGCTCGACTTCCAGCTACCCAAGCGGTTCGACCTGAAGTACACGGCTCCCGCGCCAGAGCTGGAGCGGCTCGGGCAGACTACCGAAGACCCCGCACTCTTGGCTGAGTCGGGCTATGTTCAGCCCGTCATGATTCACCGGGCGGTGCTCGGCTCTGTCGAGAGACTGATGGCGCTGCTGATAGAACATTATAATGGCAAATGGCCCTTTTGGCTGAACCCGCGCCAGGCTATCATCTTGACATTGAACGACAGCGCGCCTGTCTTAGAATATGCTCGCCGGCTACAACACACATTACTGGGCACAATGCCCGCAGCTGCCACAGAGGTCGAAAGAAGAGACCTGCAGCTAGGAGCCCCAACTGGGCTGGCCGTTGATATCGACGAGAGCGCTCGGCCTCTGGGAACCAAGATAAAGCAGGCGAGGAGCGAACACTATGGGTTGATTGTTGTGGTTGGCCCTAAGGACGTGGCTAGTGGCTCGGTCAGCGTCGATACCATGGGTATCCCATCCGCCGATGAGTCGATGGAGAGCAGGAAGATGCAGATGACACCCAAGGAGCTGCTCGACTTCATGAAGAACATGGTAGAGGCCTATAATTAGAACAGAGGTGTCTTCAGGATCTTGTTGTTCATGTAATGGCATGATGGCCTCGTTCGCTTGTGACTCTCGCGGTTCACAAGCACCCATGGCCAGCGTCATCACAATACCGTCCTGCACACCACTTAGACTATCATAACACGGCAGTAGCCCAGGTCTAGATGTCCAATCCAGCTCCCGCAGTAACCCGCTGCACTGAAGAACTCCCAAACGCCAGCTTTGCCCTCAGGCTCGCCCAGAAGCAATGTCACTATCGATAGTGGCATGGTCGAAAAAACAGGTACTTCGAGGTCATCACAGTAACGCAGAATCCCATGGCAACTTATTCCAGCTGAAGCAACCAGTTTCATCGCCCCTTTCCCCTCCCATTAGCAGCATTTCTCCGGATAGACTCCTCCTCATACAATAACTCTCTGCGACGATGTTAGCTATCAACACCCCTCCCCAACAAGTTTAACAAAGGCAAAACATACTTCTTGAGCTCGTCGTCGATATGCCCCCCGTTACTCTCAATCTTATCAATAAGCTCTCTCCTCTCCTGGAGCTGGGTCCTCATAAACTCCACCGTCCGTTGCAGAACGATACCCTCGGACCGACCCATCCCCTCGAGCCCAGGTACCAGCTCACACAAGCGATCGAAGCCTTCGCGGATGGCCTGCCGTCGCTTTTGTTCTGTGCCGTTCGTGAGCAACGTGATGCCAAGGTCTTGATCATGAGAGGCGGAACGGCGCGAGCTTACCGGAGGCGATGTGGTTCTGCTTCTTCTCCTCCTCTGTCAGACGCGGCTTTTCGCCTGCATCGAGGCCGTTGGATTGGCCGCCTCCGAAGGAACTATCTCCCCGGTTGGTGTCGACCGGGGGGGTGCCGTTGGAGGATGACATTGTTGTGACGCTATTCTTGGCGCAGAACTGTGATGACTGCCTTGCGATTTGTTCAGTGCGAATGAGAGTAGTCAAGATTTGAGATGGAAAGTTAACCACGGTTGCACGTCCATGTTGAAATGCAGTCGTCTCGTCCCCCTTGGCGCCTTGTTCGAATGCAGGTACATGTGCAAGAGCCGTAGACTCGGACGAAGGAACGAGGCATGTGATGCGGTTTTGCCAGGGACTGTGGACCCACCAGCCACGGGCCAAACAGGGGTCTCACGCTTTTTTGGAGGCTCCTCGGCTCCGTGCTGATGACGATGCGGGCGATAAGATAAGGAAACAGTATTATGGACGCTGCCTGAGATGGTACAGCAGTTGAGCAGTTGCACGCGCATTAAACCACAAATACCGGCATATTCAGGTAACAGAAAATGGTGTTGGGATTTGCGACGCATCTGCTTCCTCTCGACTTCAGTATTTGAATCGGAGCAGAGAGTGTGTAGTATTTTGACCATTATCCCTGGCCTCAGCCCTGATGGCATGGCAGAGAATTAACACAGGTACCTTGTATCACGAGCTCTCCGGCGATGATCACGGCGGCACCCTTCTGCTCCAGCATGCATGAGTAACGCCGGTACCCGCAGCATCGTTTGACGCTCTGAATCGGCAACCCTAATGCTGAGACCAATAGTAAGGGCGTCAGTAAATCTTGACGAGTGCTTGTGGCAATCGAGCTGGAGTCTCGGCTTCGATGGCTGATTCTGAGATGGACCACGCAACTAATAAGATAACCTACCCCATATTACATATGCCGGAGAAGACGCAGCTTGAAGGAATAGGGAGCATGTCCATGTAGCTGCACCGTGGGCTGTGTCTAGTCGGAGCTTCGTCATGGTCATGATGCTGAGGTTCCAGTTTGATTTAAGATGTATTCCAGCCGTCCACCTGAGGTAAGTAAGGCACCCTACCATGGACCTAAAGATAAACACGGGTCCTTATTTTAGTTCGCATCCGGTCCCTACATATGTAGAGGCAGGTCCTTCAGAAGGATAAGGTGTCTACCTAGTCACGACATTTGGCGGCTCGGCCCGCATCTTCTACAGTACACTACACATATGCTGGCCCTTGAGCTCTGGCGATGACGACACAGCCGATAAGAGAAAAGATTGGACGTGGGGGGGAAACCAAGGCCTCTCAATTGATGACAGACAACCCCCACCTCCAGCTTCACCAACTACTTCTCTAACACTCTCCAATTCCACAACCACAACCACAACCCAGCTATCATGGATCCAACGGGCGATCCGACGCCAGAGTACATCACCGGCGCCCGCGCAGCCGGCCTGCGCCTCCGACAGAGCGCACCCATCCGCCGCGGGCCCCCGCCCTTCGAGCTCCCCATCCTCAGCTACCTCAAGTCCCACCGCACGATCCTCGCCTCCGCCTCCCCGCGCCGGAAAGCGCTCCTCGCCCAGCTGGGCCTGACGGACCTCGAAGTCATCCCCTCCACCAAGCCAGAAGACATCTCCAAGGCCACCCACAGCCCGCACGAGTACGTCGCCGCCACGGCCCGGCAAAAGTGCCTGCACGTCTACGAGACCGCCCTCCGACAAGCCGACTCGGAAGAAGGCGGCGACGACGCCAGAAAGGAGGAGCCGGCCTGCGTGATCGCCGCGGACACCATCATCGTGACGCGGTCGGGCGCCGTGCTGGAGAAGCCGCGCAGCGAGGACGACCACCGGAAGATGCTCCGCCACCTGCGGGACACGCGGGTGCACCGCGTGCTGACGAGCGTGTGCGTCATGGCGCCCAAGGCGGACGCGAGCCACCCGGGCTACGAGATGGCGAGCCTGACGGAGGAGACCAAGGTGTACTTTGCGCAGGCGGACGACGGGCTGGGCGACGACGTCATCGACGCGTACGTCGCCATGCGCGAGGGCGCTGACAAGGCGGGGGGTTACGCCGTCCAGGGCATCGGGGGCATGATGCTGGTGGAGAAGATTGATGGGCCCGTGGACAACGTCGTGGGGCTGCCGGTCAGGAAGTGCCTGAAGCTCTGCGAGAAGGTGTGCTTCATGCAGGGCGAGGAGGAGGTTGCTAGTGATGAGGAGTGAGTTGGCTGGGCATCGACGGAAGTACTGATCTGCTTGTGGAAGGAGACATGTGGTGGATTTGCTCAATATGAGCCCCAAGGAGACCGGAAATGGCGACATGTTTAATGACAATAGGGAGGCTATTGGCTGCCTCACACCGAGCTTAGCAAAAGCAACTCGGTCGGTCGAGCCGAAGGGTTATGCTACGCACTTATCTGCTTCATACCTGGTGGCTCTTCCGGCCTCGACAGAGAAGGACCGGTCTGAGGCATACTCCTTGCAAATAGGTAACAAATGGCGTCCGAGCTGGGTCAATGACATTGGCGCTAACATCGACAACTTGAGGGTTGGCCTGGAGAGGTCGACGATCCATTCCCTGATGAGCACCAGGACACATCTCGAGGCTATTCCGAGGAAAAATATGCTCATTTGTCTTTGTAGGTGGCGGTTCTACTTCTTGTAAATCTCTTTACATGCATGCCCAGTATGCGACCCCTAACAAACGCCTGTGTATAACCGTAATGCTGATGTGAGTGTACCGGCATAGATGCCATGGGGACTGGGGACCCTCTATATGCGTCTATTCCGAGGTCGTCTTCCTCCACACTCTTACAAATACAAGTCGGTGACTTGCTCCGACTTACCCAACCCGCATATTTCAAGCCAGATCATCTGTCTAGCCTCGCCGTATATGCTCGTATAGTGAAACACGATAATGCAATCGTAGTGATGATGGAGGGCTGTTCAATCAGATGCATCAGGTTGCTGTACAATCCTCGTGGAGGTTGTCACTGATGATCTGATGTCGCCAGCCTTTGGTATCCGGAACGGATGCGCCTCGGTGTTGAAGACATAGTCATCCAGACTAATCAAGTCTGGGTCCGAGAAGATGAGGTATAGATACTTGAGCGTCTCAGCAATCCAGAAACTCTGTGAACATACACATCAGTACATGTTGGCCCCAAATAAGACGAGCCGTACTTACCTCCATCGAGTCAACCTTCACCGGCGGCACAACTCGCACATCGTCAACAGACGCATGTCCAAAGCTAACCTCGGTAGCTTGCTTGATGGCCTGGTACATACTCCACGCCATGTCCTGCAGCTCCCTCTTGCCCGTGACGCGGTACAGCACGAACAAACTCTCGATAGCTTCGGGCCGTAGCAGATACCGCGGATCCCGAATCTGACGAAAACCCTTGGGCAGCTTCTGTTCTTTCTGTCTCCCCCACTGCTCCTCGTCCCAGTCGCACTGCGCAAGATCAGCAGTCTTGCAGGGTATCAGCGTCGAGATCTCGGGCATGAGGCCGGACGGGAGGGCGCCGTACGCCCAGGCGCAGCCACGCGCCAGCTGCTCGCCGATCTTGACGTGGTCTTCGAGACCGAGCAGTCTCCCGCCCAGAGCGAAGTGCCCTCCAGCAAAGCAGCCGAGGTGCTGCAGCCGCGGTACCAACTGGGTGGTCTTGGCCTGCTTCCCGGTCACGAGCGCGGTGCCGGAAAACAGGACATCTGGCCGGCCCCTGAGCGGGTCGTCGGGTATCATGGCGCGGAAGAGGAGATGTTTCCGGGCCGTCTCCATGGCCTTCTTGTGCATGACCGCGTACGTCTCGTCCAGGCCGCCGAGGAGCGCATACATCTTGGGCAGATACTCGTAGCCCGAGTCCGCCTGCGCGCCGAGCGTGAAGGTGCCGCCGTCCACTACAAAACCCCTCTTGAGATTGACAAACACGGGCCACAATCCAGGCAACCTCGTGACGTCCTGAGTGCGGTTGAGCTCGTGCTTGAGGCCGTCGATGACGGTGTAGAACCTCCGGTCCCCGGTGAGCTGGCTCAGTCTGGTGAACTCCAGCGACAGTGTCGCCATGGCCGCGAAGCTCTCTCTGGTATCCGACACCAGGTTCCCTGCCCTCGCCTGGCCGAAATGCAATATGTTGGCCGGCATGTGGTTCGGCGTGTCGAAGGCCGCGTAGAGCATGTTGCCCAGTTCGAGCGCCTTGGCGAGCAAGGTGGGCTCGCGGCTCAGGTCGTAGGCGGAGAGGAGCCCGCCGAGGTACCGGATGTTGGTCTCGAAGAGACTGCAGGAGCTCGCCGTGCTGTCATTCCAGTCGATGAACGCCACGGCTTGCACGGCGTCCCTGAACTCCTCTTCCAGCCCCAAGATCCACAATGTGTCGAGCGAGTCTACCAGCGTAACCCCCCATCCTCCGTAGGTATCAGCGCGGGATCTGGACAGCGGCCTCAGCTCGTCGTAGCCCCATGCATAGCGCCTGTAGCCTGCCCAGGACTTCTTCACCGTGGCACGGATCGAGGCTCTCCTCTCTGCCAGAGTCTGCTCGCGTGCCTCATCCTTGGTATCTTGAGAGAAGTCGTGCTGGATTCGGGGAAGCTGGCGAGGCGTTCCCTCCGGCAGATGGACGAAGGATTCCGAGGCAATAGGGTATCTCATAGACCGGTTCGCCCAGTCCACTTTAGGGTTTCCCAAGAAGACGTTCCATAAAGCCCGTTTCCTCCTGTAAGGCCCGGCCTGAGACGAGCGATTCAGCAGTAAAAATGTGATCAATAAGGCAACGGCGGCGAATGCGATCAACCGGCGGAACCGACGTCTGAGGAGCGACGTGAGTGAGCCAGTGACCATGGTTCGAAGCCCGAGGATGAGATCTTGGTCCCGCCAAGATCAACCTTCACCGGCGCAGACTGTGGAAACTTAGGGAAACTCTACAGCCAGAAAGACGACATTCTGCCCGGCCGATGATGACGCTCGTGAGCTTTCACTTCACACGTTGACAACCAAGGGAAATAAATCATGAAAAATGTTAGACATAGTAAGACGACGCGACATTGTGAGATATGAGGAAGAAAGCAGACTCCATGTCTGACTGCTCGCGGCTTGAGCAAGTTAACTTGGCCTTCAGACCGCATAAAGTCTAGACCAGGTCGTCTGACCTTGGTCACGGAAGAGGCGGCGATGACTCTCTGGGCACAACTTGGCAGCTCCACATGTGTGGGCTATGGACTCATGGAGGTTCCCATCTTAGCGCATCATTGATTTTGTGGGCACTGCTGGCGCGGCCTCTGGAGCAAGGGGAAAGGTACCTTGTACCTACCTGTGTTGCGCCGGTCCTGGACTCGAGGCATTCCACGAGAAAGAAGGCTGAGGATCGCAAGAGGACATGTTGTTTACTCGCGAAACCCTCACCTTGACGGATCGGTGGAGGTTTAAATAGAATAATAAGAGGGGTACCCCTCGAACACGAACTGCAGGTGGCATTTATTTGATTGTCACTTTGCAGTTACGGTAGGGTAGGTCCAGGTCGACCTGTGCAGATCCGTGGCGTTATCTTAACGGCATCTTATCGATAAGGCCGTTTCCCAAAAATTCGGCCAAACCTCACCGTAAAGTCGACAAGTTCAACTTGGAAGGCAGCCCAACTCCATCATCACATCGGCGAATCGCCAAACAGCTCACGAACTAGGGCAAAGACCTCGTATACCATCCTCCTCCAGACTACAGCCAGAGACTATCATCAATCGCCCCTTTTCACTCAAGTCTCGCTCCCCCCCCCGGCCGCGACCATGTCGTCGATGCGCAACGCTGTCCACCGGCGCTCCCACCGCGAGCGCGCCCAGCCCGAGGAACGAAAGCGTCTCGGCCTCCTAGAGAAGCACAAGGACTACTCCCTCCGCGCAAAGGACTACAACAAGAAGAAGGAGCAGCTCAAGTCGCTGCGGCAGAAGGCCGCCGACCGCAACGAGGATGAGTTCTACTTCGGCATGCTGTCGCGCCGCGGGCCCGGGTCGACCCTCACGAGGACGCGGAAGTCGTTCACCGGCGCCGTGGACGGAGATCGGGGCAACAAGGCCATGGACATGGACACCGTCAGGCTGCTCAAGACGCAGGATGTGGGCTACCTGAGGACGATGAGGAACGTGGTCGCCAAGGAGGTGAGGGAGTTGGAGGAGCGGGTGGTGCTCGCTGGTGGTGCTGAGCAAGAGGAAGACGCGGACAGCGAGGATGAGCTGCCGGTGAAGAGGAAGACGGCACCGAAGAAGATTGTCTTTTTGGAGGATGAGGCAGAGAGAGAGCAGATTCTGGAGGAGAAGGAAGAGGACGACGACGACCGGGACGACGAGATGGATGACGATGATGATGACGACGACGACGAGGCGGATGAGGAGGCAGACCGCAAAGCGAGGCATCTGGAGAAGCTAAGAAAGAAACTGCAAAATGCCCGGAGGAAGCTGAGAGCGCTGGACACTGCCGAGCACGAGTTAGAGATCCAGCGGGCGAAGATGGCCAAGACGGCTACATACGGCGGCATTACGAAGAGCGGGAAGAAGATCAAGATCCGGGAGCGGAAGAGGTAGATGAGCAGGCCGGATGGAAGCGAAGGTGGAAATTCTCGGAACTACCTTCAAGGTATAAAGTTGATCGACAGTGTCTAGTCGATCGTGCTCAGAGGGAGGAAAAGGATCTCGAAAGCGCTCCAAATGCTAGCATGCGATACCCAACGCCTATGGCCCGGCATGATGATAAATGAAGCCTCTCGTGACTAACCCAGCCCACTAAATTCCATCGCTACATGTCGTGAAATCCATCCTTCATTTCATATATAGAGCAAGAAATTCCATCCTCCCCAATCACCTCTTCTCAGCATTCAAGCACTTCGCCAGCCCCGCAACAATGGCAGCCAGCGCCCGAAACCCAATCGTGACTACCCAAAACGTCGCCTTGAAGAGCGCCTTGACCACCCTGATAGCGAACGGCAACTTGTCCTTCTTGGGCTTCTTCTCCTTGCGCTCCAGCTTCCACGACTCGCTGTTCTGGCTCTCGACGTCAATCTCGAACTCCTCCATCCTCTTCCCGCCGCCCCTCTTGGCCTTCTTCTCCCTCTTCTCCTCTCTCTTGCTGTCCCGCTTGCTCTGCCGGCTGAAGCGCCCGCTGATGCTGTTGCGGGTCGCCGACCTGACGCTGCCGCCGGGCGAGCCGCCGACCACGGGCGGCGGCTCGAACACCTCGACCTTGGCGAACTGGTCGTCCTTGTGGGCCACCAGCATGAGCGCGGCGACGGCCACGTCGACGAGGTAGACGGCGTCGATCTTGGCCGCCAGCGCGGTGTCGACCTCGAGCCACCCCGTGCCCGTGCCGTCGCGCGTCAGCCGCGCGAGGTGCTGCGGCGACTCGAGGTGCTCGAGCGTGTACTCGGTCCTGCTCCAGGCCGGGTTGCGCTCCACCGTCACGCAGAAGGGCATCGCGAGCGCCGGGTGCACGAGGAAGTAGTTGCCGCTGTCCGCGTCCCAGACGAGCCTGGCGCACTCCTGCTCCGCGCGGGCGACCGTGGTCGGGTCCTCGGGCCGGTCAAGCGCCATCTTGGTCGCCACGCAGGGGTAGAGCAGGGCGACGAGGCCGTCGTTGGGCGGCAGGCGGCGGGATTCTTCCTCCAGCGTCGTGGTAAGGGCTTCTTGCCAGTTCTTGCCGTCGTTCTTGGAGCTGGTGGAGGCGCTGCTGCTCGTGGGGGGCGGCGCGCCCTTGTAAGATCTGTGGGGGTCGTGGCGGGTGAGCGTCACGTAGGCTGATGCCGATGTAGGGTCTAGGCGGAGGTTGTAGAAAGGTTGGGAGGCAGAGGAGAGGTTGTAGACCGGTGCGTCCTTCTCGGCGGTCATTTTCAGGCAGTAGGTGCGGCCTTCTGAGACGGAGGCTTTCCACCCGTTGGTGACTTTCCAGAGACCCTTCAACTCGTCTGTTGAGCTGGGATTCGGGATCACTGGAGGCTCTGTAGGGCGCTGCGGCCAGCGGCCTACTGTGCCCGCGCTCATGGGAGTAGCGGCCGACATGGGACTCCGGAGGGCTGGCCCCGGGGTTCTTGGATCCGGGTAGTTTGGGGAGTAAAGAGGTCTGCTGATGGCGGATCTGGGGATGTGGGTCGGGCTGGCTTGTGTTGGATAGTACTCTTGCCTGTCTAGGGGCACCGTTGGATTGTAGGTTGGAAAGATCGACCTCAGCCCGGTCTCCTGGGAGGACGGAGACGCATCCTGTATTGTTGGGGGCTCGTATAGTAGTGGCGGCTTCGCAATCGAGCTGCGAGATCTGGTGCTGCCGCTGCGCACGAGAGTCTGAGCCTCGGAAAAAGCCGTGTCACAGCGTTGGGGGATCTCCGACAAGGCGACAGGCGCCGGCCGTTCTATCACGGGATCTTCTCTCCTGTCCTGAGACGATATGCGGCCGTCCATCGCAGGCTGTCTGCCGTTCGACAGTGCCGTCTGCTTGCCTTCCCTTACAGACACCTGCCGCCGTACCGAGGGCTTCCTTGTGTTCCGTGGCGGCGTCGTTTCCACCCCTGAGTCCCCTGCTCCAGGCTGAGGAGTGGTAGCTCTCGAGGCGTGGTTCCTGGATGGCGGCCGCTGGACCGTGTTGGTGTTGGGAAAGAGGGAGAATCCCCCGGCTGGTGGTTGAGGAGACATGGTATTCTTCCCGAGCTCTTGGCTCACTGTGTTGATTCCAGCCCTTCGAGGGAGGGATGTTCCACCAGACCAATTCTTGATCGTTTATGGTGGTATGAAGTAGCACGCCAGATCCAGTCTGCTGTACGCTATCGGCTCATGTTGATCACTGATCAAAATACGGAAAGGGGGAAGAGGCAGTCAAGCCGGACTACCAACAGACAGAACAACAAGGACGAGCGTCCGTCAAGTTGGATGGAAACGACACGACAGTCTGGGAGGGACCAGATAACTTTAAGAGAAAAATAAGACAGACAGACAGATGTAACAGAGCGGCAACCTACTATTCTACATGTGGCACAGATCTGTACTGGGTATGTAATCTGTGTGTACTTCTCAGATGATTCCGTTGGGCAGACATACTTACGGCGTTACGGTTCTGGGTAGGTACCTTGTCCAACCCAAGGGGATTCCACTCACACGCGCATGGGAGGTCGTCTGGAAAGACGTGTTCCCGCTGCAGTGTATTTTTAAGCGCTCGACTTCCGCCTTTTGGACGTCGAGGTGGAAGGAAACGAGTCCATCTGTTCCATCCAACTCTGCTGGTGTTGGATTCTACTGGATGCACGGCGGGAAGGAGCGACAAGGGTGTGGGCGCGACTTTGATTGATAGCCGCCCAAAATAGATGGCGTTTGGGGAAGAGCGACCAATCAGACCTCGAATCACGCTGCAGGCCACGCAGTAGACGCTCACCAGAATCCCATTGCAGTCCGAGGGGAAAGAACGACGAACTCCCGCAAGTCGCCTCTGCAATCATCTCAAGCAAGGTGTTCGCCTAGCCAAGAGCAAGAAACACATGACCTTTTTGGATCTTGAATCTTCAAAGTAAACGCGATATTTTTTTTTATTTTTTTTTTTCAATGAATATACAAGCCCGCTCTCTATCTGTCAAGCATGGAGGATAGAACTGGTCTCAAAGATGGACTATCAGCCCCAAAGACCCGACCTCAAGACAGCGCATCACCATCTCGTCGTCGAACGGAACTGGACTTGTCTGCTATGCAGCGCCATGAGTAGCGCGAACAAGGTCAACATCCTTACCGCCGACTAGCGACGAGCAAGGCTGCCCGGCGACAAAACCAGCCCTCGAATTTCCTCATCAGTCGCTGGCTTGCTGAGTCCGACGTACCACCGGCTCCTACCATTTCGAGCGCCCAATGACATCGTCTGGCAGGCGGTCAGCTTGGCGCGGCCGGCGCCTTGTACGTTCTTGGACGATACAGATGCAACCGAGAGTTTGTACAAGGGCGACAAACGATAGTTCCTGCTTCCCAAGCAGCATTTAGAGCTGTAGCTCGCGCATATTGCCGCTCATGAGACTGAGCAATCGTGGCAAGAAGTCGCTATTCCAACCCTTCCCGGAACATCTCAGGCCTTGCCAGCGGTAAAAGGGCGGCAAAGAACTGCTTTGCGAGACACGCAGTGAGCGAGGCATCTCTTCGCTGGTTTCCTTATTGTTTCCGACACGAGGTTAAGCAAGTGCTTTCCCTTCCGAAGGGTGTTTCCTTTCAAATTGGCCATGTTACCCGCTCCGGGAGCCTTCCGGCTCCGGTGTCCGGCATCTGTATCCGTTACAGCGTGTGCCCTTGTGGGTTCCATGCAGATGTGGATTCAGCATATCCTTTGCCGTTCCGGTTACTACATGTGTACGGGGCCGAGTTGGCCATGCATTCTCCAGTTATTGCATCCACTGTGGTGTACACGCTCGAACAGGTTCCGTTCGGATGTCAGCCAGTAGATGGGAATATGAGGATAGTGAGCCGTATATCCAAGGGCCCCATTGCGCGCGACCGAGTCATTGACTGCCATACCGCCCCGTTCAGGCTCCATCCTCATCCTGTCTCCATCCCGGCCGAAAATCTCTGTTAGCGGCTGCTGAAGACATCGACATCAATGGTCAGATGGCCGAGCGGTCTAAGGCGCCACGTTAAGGTCTCATAACCCTTAAAACATCTGTTATCCGTGGTCCGAAAGGGCGTGGGTTCGAATCCCACTCTGATCAGTCTCTTTTGCCTCCCTTGCGCTCCTGAGGAAGCGGGAGAAGTTGGTGTTACCTTCAGTTTTGCCCGCAGTTGAGATCTTGGGTTGGGAGTACACCATTTGCTGGAGCGACCTTTCTATTATCCGTTCAACTACCTGAGGTAGCCCTGCGATGAGATATCCGTCTATGGAGCAGTGGAATATGGAGGGTAGCTCTTCACCGCGGGTTGCGGTCCGGGCGAAGGAAATGACCCCTATTGTCGACTTGTCATGCCCCTGATATTTGAGGGTGAGTAGCAGGAGCGTGGTCGCCCTGTCACTGAAATCGCTGGCTCATCTTCAGTATGTACATAAGAGGTTGGGCAGGCTTAAGGGGAGGGTGGCCTAGATTTGACGTCTCACAATCGGGAAAACGATGCTCTCGACATGTAACTGTCTGTGGCAATAGCAATAGGGAATGAAGCTGCCGATGCTGGAAAGGTATTGCGAAATAACCGTCTCTTTTGTCTATGTCCTGCACATGATGCCACATATACCTACCATATGTACTGCAGGTTTATAGGGGTTCAATCTGGAACTCTATCTACATACTATTCATGACCGGTTCATGTGGTTTATCCGAATGCTTACGGCCCTCCTGTGAGCCTCGAGCTCCTCGACCTTGGCCAGCTGCATCACCGCCCCGCCCACGTTTCTCAGACCCTCAGCGGTCAGGTTTGCACTAGTGATGTGCTTGACGAAAGAGCCCAGATTGACGCCGGAGTACTGCTTGGCGTAGCCGTATGTTGCTGCAACAGGGTCAGTAAAGGGCATATCGTAAGCAGTCAGATGATAACAGGGGTTAACTCACGCAAAGAGTGATTGACACCCGCAGAATAATCGCCAACGCTCTCAGGCGTCCACTCGCCAATAAACACACTGCCGGCATTCATCACCTTCTCCACCGCCTTCTCGGCGTCCTTGATCTGCAGGATCAAGTGCTCTGGAGCGTAATCATTGCTGATCTCCAGGGCCTCGTCGACAGTCTTGACAACGACGGTGACGGAGTGCGAGATCGCGCCGCGCACGATGTCCACGCGCGGCAACTCCATGGCCTGGCGATGGAGCTCGTCCTCGATGGCCTGCAGTTCTTTCTCGCTCAGATCTATAGCAATCAGCACGACCTGGCTGTCTACACCATGCTCGGCCTGAGACAAGAGATCAGACGCCACGAAAGCCGGGTTCGCGTCCCTGTCGGCGATGACCAGCACCTCGGACGGGCCGGCGGGCATGTCGATGCCCACCCCGGCGTTCGTGTCGTTGCTGACGTGCATCTTGGCTGCCGTGACGAACTGGTTGCCCGGCCCGAGGATCTTGTCCACCTTGGTGACGCTCTCGGTGCCGTACGCCATGGCGGCGACGGCCTGCGCACCGCCGGCCAGGACGATGCTCTCCGCGCCGACCTTGTGCGCGACGTAGACGATCTCCGGGGTGCAGGTGCCGTCCGAGCGCGGCGGGGAGGCGAGCACGATCTTCTTGCAGCCGGCCACCATGGCGGGGACGCCGAGCATGAGGGCGGTGCTGGGGAGGACCGCGGTGCCGCCGGGGACGTAGAGGCCCACTGCCTCGATGGGGCGTGAGAAGCGGCTGCAGACGACGCCGGGCATCGTCTCCACTTGGAGCGGCTTTTCCTCCTTCTGGGCGGCGTGGAACTTGCGGATGTTTTCGTAGGAAACGTCGATGGCTTTGATCGTTTCGGGGGACAGCTGCATCAGTTCCTTCGGGAAGGGTGCTTTGAGCACCGGCGACGTGAGGGATGTTGCCTTTTCGAACTTGTGGGTGTAGGAGAGAAGGGCCTTGTCGCCGTTCTGACGGACGTCGTCGATGATCGGCTTGATTATGTTCATGATTACCTCGGAGGACTTTTGGGAGGGGCGCTTGAGGGCGGCATCGAGGTCGACCCGCGTGTCTTTGGTGAGATCGTACCGAGTCATGGTAATCCTGTCCGATACGGCGTCCTTGGCGGCTTCTTGTGTGACGGGTGCAGCAGAGCTGCCGTTCGTCGCCTCGGGCTTGGTGGTTTTGATGCCCTCCTTCTCTGCCCATTTTCCCTTTGCGTCGCCAGTCCTCCGTTTTACCTTCCACGCCTTAGCGTCTAGGTTCTTCTCGATATCTGCGAGTGAGACACCAGCAGCTACCGCACGCGTGAGGGCAAAGTAGATCAAATCAGCGGCCTCAAAGGCAACATCCTCTGGTTTCTTCGTATCGCAAAGTTCCTCGGCCTCCTCCATAATTTTGGCCCGCAGGAGCTTCTCGTCCGAGAATAACCTCGCGGTGTACGACCCTGCGGGAGCAGACTGCTTGCGTGATAGCAACGTCTGTTCCAGCCGAGCAATGCCTTTCAAGTCTCCAAAGCAGCCAGCCTGCTCAAGGTGGCAGAACCGGCCCTTCTGCTTCACGACGAATTTGAGCGCGTCGTTGTCGCAGTCCAGGGAAATCCTGACAAGCTCTTGCGTGTCGCCAGACGTGGCCCCCTTGTACCAGAGCCCACGCTTCCGACTCTGGTACACGCCCGTCTGTGTCTTCAGAGCCTCTGCCACGCTCTCCTCGCTGCTGTAGACGAGACCCAGGGCGGTCCCATTCTCGTCACAGACGACAGTAGGGACCAGACCATCGGATCTATCGGACTTCCATGTCGAGGAGAGGATCTTGGCAACTGAGAGCTTGCGGCTGTCGACCTTGTCTGTTGTCAACCCTGTCGATGGAAGGATAGGAATTGCAGAGATCTGGGCAGCAATGTCTACAAAGTGCTCCAGGTTGGTCTCTGGGATAGGCTTGATGAAGAGCGGTGAGACATTCTTTGCCTTGGTCTCCTCCATGAACTTGGCGACTTCACATCTCGTCTGGTCAAAGTCGGTGATGAGCAGCCCATGCTCGGTAGCGGAGTCCAGGAGGTGAAAGTTGCTGCCAGAGACGACAGGGGCTACTCGAGATCCGAACTCGGAGTATTGGGAGAGCTTGTCCGGCTTTACAAAGACCTTGCGCGCGCCTCCGTCCAGCAATGCGACGACGTCGTCGGACTCAAGACGAGTGACGTCGAAGTAGGGCTGAAACTCAGCATTGTGGCGCCCGAGGAAACGCTGGATCTTCTCGAGGTTCTTCGGGTTGACCTCGAAAAAGACAGTTCCGAGGCACGCTACCTCTTCTCTGCTGAGGCCCTCGGTCTCACCCCCAAGACCAGGAGGAGCCGCTACGCTGACAAGAAACGGCAGTGGAAGAGTTGTCTCCATGTTGAATTAGTTGAGAGAATTGAGCAACCGGGTGGGAGAGGATTCGAAGCGTAAAAGGGGGAGTAAGAAGCAGATATGAGGCCAATTTGTTTCCCTCAGTCACATGAGACGATCAACAACAACAGGAGGAGTCATATAAGTTGGAACTGGTCTGATATCACGCTTCTATCGCCCTTAGCTTGAACCGACATGAAAAATGTTACACCACCCATTGAGTCCTGGATCGGCCGACTGCCGCAGTGCCGCCACTTCTTCTATTTGGTGGGGCAAAGCCCGAGACTGCCCCTCCAACTTTTTTTGCGGTGACGATTTCCATTGACTCACTGGTGAATGGTGAGTGGTGGAGCCTAGCAGCCACAAGCGGGGTCCACCAAAATAAGGTGTGGTCTGTGCCCCAGATCTCCAAAAAGCGGGGCAGGGCAGTAGCACACCGGATCGGATTATTGGCAATGCCGGTCGCCCGCTATTGTCCAATGGGGAACCTCCGGGGTTGGAGACTCTACTGTGTATTGAGCTTCCTTGTCTGCTAAGGTATCTCTCGACAATAGCTCACAGCTTCCAGGTTTCTCCGTTCAACAAACTGAACTTCAAAGTCCCATCCATTCTGAACTACGAATCCTCATTCCTGTACACTTACAGCCCACGGGAGAGACCATAAATACCTACCATTAGTAGACTACCTACTTACCACTCAACAAGGAACCACTCACCAAGGAACCCGTCGGACAGCTTGCTAGCATATCGGGCTACGCAGGCAACGGCAACTCTCCCCCCGCCCAACCCGAAGGGCTCTTTTCAGTCCGATCAGTCACCGTCGGTCGAGACACCTCCGAACGGGAGCTTACAGCAAGCAGCACCCTGTCACTAGACCCCGAACTGGATCCGGGAGATCTTCAGCCTTCCGCAACAATGGCAACAGCGACCTCCGCTCCCCAAACAAACGGCATCCCTTCCTCCACCGCCGCCTCGGGCTCCGGCACCGCCTCCCAGACCTTCGCCGCAAGCCAATCACATAATGCTACACAGTCCTCATCCCAACCTCCCTCCCAACAGCAACAACCGGCCCAGCAACCCCAGCCCTCCTCCTCCCAGCCAAACCAAGCAACATCAAACCCACAGCTCTCCACTCCCCGCCCGCGCGACGCCCGCACCATCGAGCTCCTCCTCACAGCCCAGGGCGTGACTGCCTTCGAGCCGCGCGTGCCCCTGCTCCTCCTCGACTTCGCCTACCGGCACACCTCCTCCATCCTCTCGGACGCGCTGCACCTCTCGGCGGATCCCTACGTCAGCCACGCCGGCGCCCGGCCCTCGCAGCTCTCGGGCGCCGCCCCCGTCAACGTCGGCGACGCCACCGTCTCCGCCAACGCCGTCCACCTCGCCGTCGCCAGCCGCCTCGGCTACCAGTTCCGCGCCGGCGGCGGCGCCGCCAGCAAGGAGTGGATGCTCGAGCTCGCCCGCGAGCGCAACAAGGTCGCCCTGCCCAAGGTGGCCGCCCACGAGTGGGGCGTGCGCCTGCCCAACGAGCGCTTCGTCCTGAGCGGCGTCAGCTGGGGGCTCCAGGACGCGTGGGCCGGTATGGAAGGGGACGATGAGGAGGAGGAAGAGGAGGAAGAGGAAGAGGGAGGTGCGGAGGAGGCCATGGAGGGAGTCGAGATGGGTGGCCAGAACGAGGAGGATGTCGGCGGAGATGGGGTCGAGGGCGGCACTATGGGGGATGTATTTGGGGACGATATTGTTGATGAGGAGATGGCTGAGGAGTAGCAGCAGCAGCGAGGAGCTGCGTATTTTCTGCTCCTTCATGCGGCGTTCGGAGGCTGGATTATGGGATGGCACTTTGCAACTTGCGAGGAACAGCGATAGACGTGCTTGTTTTTATGGATACGGTTCAGTCGCACCATTGGTTGATGATGACCAGAGACAGGAAGGATAAGAGGAAGGATAACTGGCGTTCAGGTTTCGAACGGAATGGACAAGCATGTTATCTGGATTCGCAAAAGATAGCCGAGTGTATAACAACGATTCGTACTCTATATTGATAATGACTTCCCGGATAATACAAGCAAATGCGCCTCGCTATGCCAAATGCAACAGGCCAAGAGTGAACTCCTCTGTCCAATCAACATGGTATCCTATCCTTCTTGCTCTGTTGAACATACTCCCAATCCACCGCGTCTCCAGCAACTCCAGACAGGCAGCCACCCGTCCTGTTTATCCCGAATTGCAAATGTCTGTATACAATCCACATGTTTACTCGGCCTCTTTCTCTATTGAAAGGTTCTTGACACCAGTGATCATCTCCGCGTTGAGATCTGGAACAGCAAGCCCAGGCGTACCCGGCTCGCGCTTCGCCGCAGGAGGCACAGGTAGAGAGTGTGTGTGGTCCTGATCCTCCTCCGCGGCCTCATCGTCCTCGACTTCTTCTTCCTCATCTTCGTCATCCGCATCCTCGTCCTCGATCATCGAGTCCTGCATGCGTTCACCATCCTCTACGCTGTCCAGGATGCTTCCGTCGGCGGACTCGTCGACAGAGTCACGTGAGATATAGCTGTCCATCATACTCGCTCCGACCTCGTCGTCATCTTCCTCGGCATACTGGCTCTCCTCGTCTTCGGCCTTGCCCTCTTCGTCCGTGCTTCCTGTGTCGCTGGCGGAGAACTCGTCCAGGTCGAGCGGGGAGTCTCGCCAGTACTTGAAGTCAGTGTACTCTTCGCCACCGCCCTTTACCAGCGTGCTGACAGGCGGGAAGTAGTGGTCCACGACTTCGGTCATATTGACGTAGCTCAGCTTGAGCTTGTTAAGACTCAGCAAGTCGAGCGACACCTCGGCGTTGGAGTTGATGGTGAAGATGCGGTTGCGCGGCACGTCGACTGTACGGTACGAGATCTGGTCCGTGAACCGGTTGCCGAATCCGGCGTAGAACGGATTGCAATCCGGGCCGTAGAGGCTGCGGATGTCGCGGAGAGTGGACATCTTGAAGATGTGAGGCTTGCGGAGATACACTTCCCGACGAAGAGCAGCCATGGTTCTGTCCGGGGAAAGAATTGTAGGGCCACGTGGTAGGCGGTAGCCGTCTTGGTTGATACCCGCCAGATAAGCTCTGGTGGTATCGCTCTGTCCCACAGAGCGGCTGGTCAGGTACATGATGTTGTAACCGTTCGTGACGATGTCAGTGTACAACTTTGCGACGCCAGCGTGCGTCCAGTCCCGGCCAATCATGTTGAGTACGTGGCCGAGGGCATCGGACTTGGTGATGGTCCCATCGATGTCCGAGATAACCACCGGTGTCTCACGTTTCCACAACCACATGTAAGCCGAGCAGGTCGCTCTGTTGACGGTGAAGCTCATCGAGTTCTCACCCGGCTTGAGGTCCAGAGCCTTCAGCTGATCGCTCGTCAGGCGTAGAGTCTTGGCATAGTTGCGATTTGGATCGCCTGCAGTTGCGACATGAGGAGGTGACGCCGGCGGTGTCTGCAGCGGATGCTGGCCGACATCCGACTCGGACCTCCTGTGAGTGGGAGGCAGTTGGGACGCTGTGGTATCACTTGCGTCGCTATGATAGCCCGGGTCGGAGGCGGCATCGATGGCAAGGGTAGGGGCAGGCCGCATCGAGGTCTCCATTGCTTTCTTCATGGCAGCCTCCTTTGCCTCCTCGCTGCTGTAGATCCATAGGTTGCCGCGTTCATCCACTCCAAAGAGAGCACCAATGTCGTAGTTCCCATCTAATTCCTCAGACAGGACCTGCCGCGCAAAGAGCTCAGCACGCAGGGCATCTTCGTCGTTGTTCTTGTACCCTGTCATGTCCAGCATCAGGTCTCCCGATTCGGTAATGTGAGTGGGTATGTTGACTGCGGCCAGCTCTTTGGACAAGGCCATGGCCCTGCGAAAGGCCTCGTGTCGGGGTAATGGAGGAGGGCTCTGGGACCTGTCAGAGAGTTCGAGGCTGTCCCCTTCGAGCGAGCTCTGCCGGCTCTGGTCTGGGTCGCTGAGGTGTCTGTGCGCCGTCTGCCGTAGGACATCATCACTATGAGGTCGTTTGTGGGCTGAGAAGTCTCCCGAATCTGGTCGTCCTCTAGACAATTCGGGGGAAGTAGACCTCGGCGTGAGCAGTCCGTCGCGCTGGGCCGGCTGATGCAGGACTGTAGGTGGCGGCCGCTTGAGAGGTTTCGCTGGTTCGGCGTTGAGCTCGAAGGGCTCCGGCTCCTTGAGGCTGGAGGAGGCAGACGGGTTCACAGGAGGTAGGAGAGGGCTGGAAGCTGGCGAGGCAAGGGGTGACGTCTGCAAGCTCTGGGGAATGCTCTCGCTGGTCTCGAAGACGAAGAAGGCCTCGCCGCCCTCGCCGAGCTTCATGGAGTAGTTCTGCTTGACTCCATTGACTTTGAATTCCACCTTCTTCTCATACGGCCTCAGCAGAGAGAACTTGCCGAAGCGCACATGGAAAGGCGAGCAGCACAAGGTGCCATCCTCGTGTTGGACGACAATAACGTCGATGGCTCCGCTGAGAGTGGCCGGGTTGATCGAGTTCCAAGTGTTGGCCACGGATTCACTAAGATTCCTGACGTACTGCATGGTAATCGAGAGGGGGTGGCCTGTGGTGAGCCGAGAGCTGGGGTGAGATGTTGGGGACGAACCGCCGTCGGGCAAGTGTAGCCCCTCGGTTGTGACGAACAGATCAAGATGGACGTCCTTCCTGGATTCTATGTTGTGGATGGCGCGTTGATCAAGAGAGGCTTGCCTCAGATACGTGTCTTCTGCTTTGCCGGCGTACTGGGCGATGGGGGTTGGCGCAAGCTTAGGGGGAATGGCCTCGTATTTCAGTTGTTGGGGGCTGCGGTTGCGATATGATAACTGTACCTCTATACAACGGGATGGAAGAAAGGATTCGCGCAACGAGCGTAAGAAAGGAGCTTCTAAACCAAATGACGCAACTACAATGTCGGCAGCTTGCAGCGAGAGAGACGACAGCCGAAAAAGACTAGAGGTAGGCGTCTACAACAGAAACGGGGCAGTTGCAGTGCTCAAAGGAGAATCACGAGGTCGATATGGCAGATGCAAAAGAGGCAGGAATGGCCGACCGAACTTGCCGCATCGAGTGGCCCCAACAATCGTACCGCACAGTACCGTGTAACAGTGCAGCTGCCCCAACCTGTCCCAACCGCTAACTGGCCGGTTAGCGGCCCAGCTGACAGGCACCCTGGGCTTATCCGAGGAAACGAGCACTAAAGCGGTACATGAGCCCGAACTCTCTGTGCAGCTGTGGGCGCCGCATAGCCGCTAGTTCTGATGTACTGCCCGGTCTTTTGACATCTGATAGTGGGAACTAACGGCCGGCCCCAGTCCAAAATGGACTCTCGGACTCCAGAGTTCTCTGCGCGTCTCCGACGTAGCGTCTCTGATGTCATTGTTCTACTTCCTCATCTAAAGTCTGGCACGGCGTGTGATGATATGCACAACAAAGCTCGCCTCTCGCGGCTCTGAATTTGTCTCGGAGTTTCCTGCTTTCCATCATCCGTCTCTGTACTGTAGTGTACATCAGGATTGCGACGTGGAGCAGATCTGACCAGTGTAGCATGTGAAAGCTGCATAAGAAGAACCAATTACCTTTTTGCAAAACCTCACTGCCGTGCCATGGCTGTCTGCTAGTGGTAAGTATCGAGTCTAGACTCATCTTCTAGACTTACTGTGCAAGTCTACTCACCGTGGCTGATAACGCCTACAAATTCCCTGCGCAAGGGGAGATAGACGATCTGACAAGGGTGTGTGCCGACAGTCCTACACTAGATGTGCTGCTTTGCACTCTTGAATTCTGAGCAGGGTGTCTTAGCCTCGAGTTTTCCGACGTAATGGAAGAGCCTGAGATGGCTTGTCTTTGTGGAGATCTGGCGGCTACCTGACTTTGTTTATGATGGTGCTATCAACTCAGTCTCGTCGGCGTCTCTTGTCAACGGACGATGAAGACCAATAGCCTTGATGAAGTAACATGGCTACCTAAGCTAGCAGGACAGTGGTGTTCTTCGATGGTTAGATCCTGGGTGCGGCTCCAACTGGTAACCCGTATACAGCATAATGTGATTGTGGTGTACTGTAAGTCGGCCTGTCTCTTCTGTTGTGACGGGCGAATTTTGTGCACTGTCGCTGAGGTGCTGCTGCCTGCTACCCTTCCGAGGCTCGTACTGAGACTTCATGAGAGCATTGCGATCAAGTGACGATGGCAGTGGCATCTTATCAATGCTGATTACCGCCTGTTTTCTCGCTGTTGGTGGAGTTGAGCATCTTGTATCTGGAAATTCGACTTGGTGCCAGAGAACCAGGGGTTTGTATCTTATGCCTTCCATCGTCGATTGCTGCATGGTTCCCTTCGGGGACTGCAGTAGCAAACACACATACGGCATACAAATCAACATCTTACTCTGCACTCGTCTGTTTCCATTGTTACCAGTCGTCGAAACAGCGTATCTGCCTGGTAGGCATAAGTGAGAGGTTCTGAAGATGCATGTGATTATAGGTTTCCTCTCCCAAAATCATCCATCGCAAATAAATCGTATCTAAGCTGATGCCTTGACCCTTGGAAGCCTCCTGGACATCCATCTCATTGGCAATGCCTCGCACCTGATACGGTGACCCCTCATCTTGCTCGAGCAACAAGGCACTTGCCACAACTGACACTCACATGAATTTAGTGCTCTCACCATTTAACAGAGAACAGAGTCTAGAGAAATAACGAGATGGACGCTCGAATGTACAGTCACAGGCGCGGACGCTGGACTACTTCACCGAAAGCCATGCTCCTGCCAAGATGTTTATTAAACCGAGAGCGACGATCAGATGCCTCAAGATCTCTCCATGTATCCAGAAAGGATTCATAGGTAGGGCATTTAAACTTCAATCGTGCATCCCGCCGCGCTTTCCGCCAAGACATCCATCTAACGTCTTCTTTAGACTGCGGTAGGCTGCAGGCTGCTAAGAGGTGGTCGTCTCCTCCGGCTTTGTTCCCCACGTTTGGCTGCACTTGTCGGTGTGGCATCAAAACTTCCATCAGATGCCGATCCCTGCCGCCTCACAGATGGCGCTAGCTAAGCTTTTGCACCACTCACATTGCAGCTTTCGACGCATGCGGGGACTACGGGGACCCTCCTCAAGCCTCTGTCCGCCTCAAACCTCTGGCACCGCATTTTGCGAATCGTCAATTGCATTTCCTCCCATTTCAGTTTGGTCTTGAGCTTTCTTCTATGTACCTACCCCTAAGTTTAGGTAGCCTTTTTCTTTATCAGACGAAAGGGGAAAAGAGGGGAACATACTCTAGTTTCAACCGGCACTCTGGGATCCTTCCAGGTCAGGACCTGAACTTGTCCGACCTCACCGTGCCATCCGTCCCTTTGTCAACCCGACAACGGCCAACCCCCCCGTCCCATTTGTCCGTCCGACCTCCCCCCACGGTCCATCGCGCCTTTACCGCACCGATATGTCATGGACCGCATGGACGTCGCTAGTTCCAACGCTCCTCATCGTCTCGGCCGTCTCAGCTTGGTGGTTTACCGAGCCTAAGAACGCGAGAGTCAACCTCATCGCTGCCGCTGGCGTGCTCCTCTTCTGCTGGGCTGTCGCGCCAGACTTTTCCCACCACTTCTCCGCCTCGGTCTATACGTTCTTGGTGAACAGTGTTACTACTTCTCGTCTCGATCTCCTGATTGCGAATAATGCCAACATGCTTCTCACCGGGGCTGCAGCTATCTGGTACGTGCTCCTCCTTGTCCTTTCCCTTCACTGCGCATTACGACGCACGGCAAATGACCGACACTAACGGGTATGCTGGTCTTTACAGGTTGATGCGACGAGCATGGCAGACCCTCTGGAAACCTGTTCCCGAGCTGATTAGCATTCTCGGCGTCGATGTGCCTGACCGACCGGATGTATCGCTAGCGGGAATACGTGCTGACGCCGCGACTCTCAACTGGTCTCGGCCGTCCCCGAACCGCCCTGTCCAGCGATTTTTGATACAGGTCAATGGTGTGGTAGTAGGAGATGTTGCAGCGAACCAGGAGCCGGCTATCGTTGTCAGCGGCTTGAAGCCCGACCACTTCTACAACGTGCGCGTCATCGCTGTTGGATCAAACAATTTTCAGGCAGGGAGTCGCGTCATCAGACTCAGGACGTTTGGAAAGGATGGTCGCCCACGGCTTGGAACATCGAGACTTCCGGCCAACTTCGCCGCAGAGGATCAACCAGGATCTGTGCATGGAGACCAGGGGGACGAGAACGGGATGCCGAGGAGTCCCCTTGCGGCAGTTGATGCTACGAATGTTGACTCTGCTACGGCTTCTCCAGCCGCCCCGCGTCGGAATACTGTTACGAGGCGCCATTCCCCGTCGACGGCGAGCCAGGATGCGCCATCCATGCGAGACGAATCGAGTGGCCAGCCGGCACAGACATTAGCTGAGTTGACCGAGCGATTCGAAAGCATCAGAAGAGAAACAGAGGAGACTGCGGCTCTCGTGGCGAAAGAAGAGACCGATAACAAGCGACAACTGGATGAGCTAGAGGCGGAGAAGCAGGAAAAGAAAAAGGAGCAGAAAAAGAAAGAAGAGCAGACGGAAAAGTTGAAGCGCGAGGTTCACTCTACCGATAGGGCTATGAGGAACGCACAGCAACGCAGGGCGCAAAAGGAGAAGCAGCTCAAGGAGAAGATGGACCAGAGGGCCAAATTTCAGGATAATATTGCGAAATGGGAGAAGAGCATCGACGAGATGCGGAGAGAGATGGAGGGCTTCGAAAGCCAGAGGAAGGATCTTGCAGAGGAGCGAGACACAAGGTTGGAAGATTTCCAACAGGCCAACGGCGACCTCCAGCAAGAATGCTGTCGGCTCGAGGCGGAGCTCAAGGAGAAGAGAGAGCAGGTTAAGGACTTGGAAGACGCCAGGAAGAAACTTCCCGGCGGCGAAGAGGACGAAGAGTGGCGCGACGACGACGTGGCTTTCAGGAGAGAGTGTCAGCGGAGGCAGAAGGACTTGCACGAAGCAGTCATATCGGAAAACAGGAACTCTAAGAGACTCGACGAGCAGATCCGCGTCCTCTCGATGCAACTCGGCCACATTCCAGGGGCGCAGTCGGCCTTTCCAATGTACAACCAGGCGAATTCGTCTGGGATTGACTTCGACACTACCCTGACCCAGCTCAAGAGGCGGAGCCGAAACAGCAACTCTCTCTCCAATGTCTCCATCTCATCACCGCTTCCGCCTTACTCCCAGATCGACCCTGCGGCCGCGCCGGTTGGATTCAACGGTTCGCGGCCCAACGCGCCTCCGGGATTTGCCCAAGGGCCCTTTATGAGTCTTGCTGGGGACATGCCGCGTCCACTGGATGAAGAGGGTATGAGGATGTCCTCCGCACCACTTAGTCCGTCGGCCACAGCGCTCCTGCCATCCAATATTCTGGATGATATCTACGACGAACCGAGTCCTACGTCGAACCGTTTCGACCCGGACCCATTCTCGGGTCTCCCTACCTCGCCAATTGACGACCCTCAGTCACCCGGGTCTTCTAGGGGCTCAATGAGCATCCTTTCCAGCCCACGAGGTTCGGCTCACAACCTACCTTTCCCCACATTCTCGTCTGACCACAGTGACGGGAGATCCCAAAATGCGACTGACACTGCACCTTCTCCGGCTGCTGCAGAGCCACCCGTCAACAAGCTCAGCAGCTTCTTCAATTTCCAGCGATCGAGACACGCCAAGCCCGCTGACGACGGCGGACCCGCCCTTGGCAGCCTGAAGCATGGCCAAAGCCAGTCCTTCCCAAGGCAGCTAGAGGAGGGTGATGCCTTGACGAACAGACGGCGCATCAGTCTATCCGGTACTTGGAGCAAGCTCAACAGGAACTCGGCTGGTCCCGAGCTGATTGAGGGCCTTGCGACGAAGGCTTTCTCGTCCCGGACCTTCAACCCGTTTTCGAGCTCACACCGCACAGGCGCAGGTAATATCTACTCTGACCCTGACCCTAGCAGTCCCCGGCCCGGTAGCACGGCCTCAAACGAATTCCCTAGGCCGTCGACGGACAGCAGCTCGATCTGGGGTCCTCAACCCACCGATCAAGCGACACTGGGGAAGCAAAGCCGATTCTGGTCACCAGATGCACCTGCTGCCTGGTCGCGGAATCCGTCCCGTCGACCCTCGCTACATGGCTCGCCGTCGGCACTGAAGACTACTCTGGCGTCAGCTGATGATGAGATCCTTGACGAGGATACGCTGCCTAATGCTAGTGAGGTCGGCGTCATTGGCAGTAAGCTTCCAATGTCTTCCAGGGCCGCATCATTTGCGCGTTTGAATCCTAACGCTCCGGCCTTCATCGGTTCTCTGTTTCAAAGAGGAAAATCCGAGAAGGACAGTGGTAAAGAGAAGGACAAGAGCAAAGGCAAGGACAAGGATAAAGACAAGGCCAAGGACAAGTCAAAGGACAAGCACAAGGGCGCCGAGACGCCGGCCGCGCCGCCTTCGGAAAGCGATTCGCCCTCTGACGCCCGCCACTCGCGCGACACGCGAGACACCCTCTCGGTGCACACCCAAGCATCCGTCAACGAGTCGCACGACTCTCTCTCGCTCTCCCTCGACCAGTCCGTCTCCAACATCTCCACGACGCCCTCGGAACCGACCGGGCTCGGAACGAGCCTCAAAGACGAGAACGTGGTCCGCAAGCTCTTCCGCAAGAGCAGCTCGAGCAAGTTCAGCCTCCCCGGCCGGCTCGGCGTTAAGGACGGCTCCGGCCTGTTCAAGAAGGGCACAGGCAGCTCGGTCAACTCAGACAAGGCGGAGAGGTCGAGCATGGGCGACGGCGAGGATGTCCCGGGCGTCTACGACGACCATGGACTGCTGCTCGGGAAGAGCTTTGACAGCGTGACGAGCAGTCCCAGTCTGGGACCCTCGCTGAGCAACAAGACGAGCAGGGACGCGAAGACGGGGACGGCGAGGTGGCTTAGTTTCAGCAAGAAGCCGAAAAAGGAGAAAGAGAGCCTGGATTTGGAGAGGGAAAAGGATCGCGTGTTGGAAAGTCAGTCGGAGGCAGGGGATGATGCGTGAGTTAGGTGGGAATAAGTGTTTAAATAAAAAGCTTTTACGACTGTATAAAGTCAATCCGCCAGCGAACTCCTGTACGTACATCGTTGTCGTCACGAAGCTCGTCGTGAGCGATCCATGGTGATTAAGATACGGTACCCTAAGCCGTGAAGTACTCCCCAGGAGACTTAAGTCCGAAGTATCTCGGAAGACATGCGTGTGGCCCGAGCTTCCTGCTGTGGCTGAAAGGACCACTCTAAATACGGTAGGCGGTCAGTCTAGCGGCAGCGCTGCAACTGGAGCTCCGAAGCTCTCAGCGGCCGGGATTGCCAATGTCGGCAGATCAAATCATCCCATTCCCAAACAACCGTCCCTACCTCAGCAATTGACCACGCCCTGTTCCGAGTTGAGCTCCCCATACAAATCCTCAAAGGGTTGCGTGCTCAGCAATCATACATGGCCGCCATGGCCCTCCAACCACCCACAAGCGGCGAGCCCGACCGGCTACCGATGCCGTCGCGCAACCCGCTCCCGCTCTCGGCCTCGCAAGAGGCGCAAGTCCGCGATATATTCTTTGCGAGAGTACGGAGCCACTGCGGACCAGAGATCAAGGGTAAGATCTCTCCCCCTTCTTCTACTTCTTCTACCTCGGCTCCCAATTTACCGTTCTGCTTTTCTCTCTTCTTCCTCTAGCTGACAAGAAAAACTTTTTGTCTCGCAGCATTCGCCGAGTGCGCCCTGGGCCGGACCTTCACCGTCCCGTTCGCGTGCCGGAAGCCGCACAACCTGATGAACGCGTGCATGAAGGCGCACGCCACGCCCGCAGAGCAGGACGCCGCGAGGGAGGAGTGGTTCGCCAAGCGGATGGAGAGGCAGAAGGAGAAGGAGCGCAAGGCGCGGAGGAAGATGGAGCAGGAGACGTTCCTCCGGGAGTGGTGGGGCCTGCCGGAGAAGGACCGCGAGGAGAGGAGGAAGGAGGAGGAGAAGCTGCGGATGCCGGAGCGGATCGGTGGTGTGGTGAGGAGGAGAGAAGACAGTGGAGAGGGGAAGAGGTGACGGGTGTGGAAAGAGATACGATGAGATGGACCGAGGAGGGGGTCGGACATAATGCATTTGATGGCGTTTGGGATTGTTTGGATGGGCTGTATGTTATGTTATGTTATGTTATGCTCTGCTCTGCTCTGCTCTGTAATATATGGACTGGTTGTGAGGTTCCTCGTGGCTAGAAATGGTCGGTTGTACCCAAGATCATGCGAACGCTCATATTCGACTAAGGTATCAACGGATATGAGGCCCCAGCAGGAGAACGTAACTATCATGTCTCTCCTCTTCGACCCGGTCAGGGAGTCTTCGGTTTACTGACCAAGGCTCCCCTTGACCAGGTCCACCACGTCCCCCGCGACTCCCCACGACAGTTCATATCCTCTCCCACCAAGTCCATAGGCATGTACCACGGGGTAGTTGCCACGGTGCTCAAGCTCAATTCTCATCCCACCTTTCCGCGTTGGGCGTCTGCCAACAATATCTCTGATGACTTTAAACTCCTCCTTGCCGTGGATCAAGATCTGCGGGTATGTAGCAGCGAAGCTCGCCAGCAACTTCTCTCGCACATTCTCCCGTGGCTGGGGATCCCAGTCGTCCACCTCCTTAGTCCCCCCGATGATGGTGCCACCGTCAAAATTCCGAGGGACGCAGAAAGTCCAGGTACCGTCGCGGTTCTGGCGCGTGACCGTCGCGTCGCAGAAGTTAGCGACGAGGCAAGTCTGTCCTCTCGTGGGATACACGAGCCCATCTCCGAAGCCTACCCCGGAGGCATTGACGACGATACCGACAGGTCCCAGATCTCGCATGGCGAAGACCTCGAAAGGGTCGCGCAGCTCTCTCTTTACAACCTTGCCGCCTCGATGTACCAGCCTCCGGAGCAGAAAGGCACAGTACACCATCGGATTGACACACCAAGTATCATATTCACACCCCCACTTCACCTCCCTATCAGGAAACTCTTCTGGCCGCAGCAGCCTGAAGCCCGGCATCTTCAACTCTCGAGCTCGCTCTTCGGTCAGCTCAGCGTACTCGGGCCCGGGGGCTTCGATATATTCAATGCCCTTCATGAAAGTGATGGCGGCTTCGGGATTGGTTACGGAGAGCGTTTCCATGCAGGAGTAGGTCCTCACGGCCATATCGTGCTCGAGCACGCTTCCGAGCGGAGGTGGGATCCATCTGTTGTGAGCGCCGCCCCATGGGGATGTGTAGTTGATACTGGCGGGGGAATCGATGGTTTCCGACGGCGCAGGGAAGTCCTTGGCTACGATCGTGACGGCGTAGCCCTCTTCTTGGAGACGTACAGCCGTTGTGAGGCCTATGACGCCGGCTCTGGGTGCGTGTCAGTTGTGAAGATGTTTCTGGTCTCATGTGACCAGCGAGCGGGCGATTGTACTTGCCCTATCACTACCACGTGAGTGGTTGCCATGACGGTCTGACTGAATAGAGCAGACAACTAGGTGAGGTGGCGTCGGAAAATTCTCCCTTCCAGACGACGAGTTATCTTCTATATCAAAACATATACAAACGAGGCTCCGTGTCAAGGGCCGACTATCGGAGGTATATGCCAAGTTGGAGATGTGCCCTCACAAGTCTCCCGAGTCCAAGGCCAGACCACAAAAACGGTCGATATAAGTCACTGAAACCAGTGGACGATCGTGAATGTAACACGGGCAAGTAGTTGTCCTGACTGGGACCGACAACCTCAAGCCTGCGTGTTGACCAGCAGTCCTGCAAACATGGTTGTGAACCGGATGCCTCTTGGGTGCACACCGGGCCACTTTATCCCGATATCCACGCCGAGCCCCACCGGCGGAAAGCCGTCCGGAGCCGACATTGAAACAAGCCATCGTCGTCGGCCAGTTGAGTCGACTTTGCCGGAACGTGGTACACGTCTCTACCCGTATTTGCCTCGATGGAGATGTTGATGATTTGTTGAGTGGTTAGTAATATGGTTGGCAGAGACTTCGAGAGTGAGTCATGCATCAGTAGCACTGTCCAGACTGCTATAGTTCATCTCCAGCTTACAACTGAAATGTGAGAGACGAAGGGACCCGTGTAAGAGGTTTATTGAATTTCGACCAACGCAGCTGCAAGCGTGTCCGGTTCACGGAGGCTCTCAGCCTGTGAATACCAAGACCTACATTGTCATTCATTCCCTCCCACCTGAAGTGTTCCAAAATCACCCCGAGACCGTTACCAAAACCTGTAAATGCAAACAGATATCATGAGGAACGAAGTTCCAAGATCCCAAAGCGCCATAGCCCTAGTATATGCACCGTGACCACAGAGCATTATGCTCCTTAACCGGGGGTATCATCACAAATCAAGCACCTCCGTGCGCCAGCCCAACCATCTTCCGGGATATTTGTTGCTTAGAATCCCGGGAAAACTTTTCGTCGCATATGTTGCCCTGTGGAAATATGTTAATAAAAGGACAGAGTCGAAGGAGGGAAAGTTTACTTACATCTCGACAACCCGTGATCCTCCTCGTCCGGCTCCGACCCCGCAAGTTCACGCATTCGCTCCCGTGCCAAGGCCCGGCTATGGCGGACGCTTTCGCTCTGCTGTCGGGTGTCCGCACTACTAAGAACAACCGTATCGGTTTGGGGCTGAAGCCCGATAGATGTCGTAGAGTGGTCAGGGTCGTCGCTTGTCTTGAGCATCATTTTCTTGAGGCTGCTTCTCCAATCATGTATCCTGCCCTTCAAGGGTCCGCGACCGAGATCTTCTTCCATCTCGACCCTGTCTCGCAGCCGCCGGATGGCTCGCTCGCGGCGAACCATCGAGTTGGTTACTTTGGGGCAGTATCCTCGCGGTAACATGCAGGCCTTGCAGAGCGGACAGAGTGAACTGCACTCAGCCAAAAATTCGTCGATGCAGTCTGGATGGAAGATGTGGCCGCAGGGAAGTTCTCTGATAATAGTGACCCGGTTCTGATAAGGCTCTAGACAGATGGCGCACATAGGTTGGTAGCCCGTCGCTACCGTGGACGATGCAAACGGGCTGTGTAGGCCCTTTTCCGAGATTGGAAGTGGTGACGATGGTGTAGCGATACTCTCCGGCCTGCCGCGGCTTGTCCCCGTCCGCCGCGGCGAAGTGGGCGGCGTTGGAACAGTTTCAAGATCTGGTTCGTAGTTATAAGTGAATAAAGGAAATTTTTCAATGTCAGTGCCGGGTACAGTCAACCGCTTTATGCCCATGCCCTCAAGGTTTATCTCCCCTTGCCGGATGCGGCGGCGTAGGGAGACCCTTCGGCGGGCTTGGATGAAGTGCATCAGGAGTGAGGTGCTCAAGATGACGGCAATCAAGACGCCGAGGACGATGAGAAAGAAAACCCATATGCCGGGCAGGGTGGACTCTTGTGAGCATGTGATCTGCGTCCAGATCCGCACGTAATCGTTGGGGTCGGCGTCGTACACAGAACTGATGTTTAGACCGTACGGTACTTCGCTGAGATTTCCAGAGTAGAGGCCGAGCTGTTCCATCAGCTCCTGCCCATAAATCCCAGATACAGCAAAGACAGGAAAGTGAGTCTCGGTTTTCCATCGATCTTCGTCGTCAAGATTCCAAACCTCCGATGTGGCCGATGGCGGTTTGGAAGTTGAATTCGAGGGCTGATAGAAGATGAAGGCCCGCAGAGGGTCAGCACGCGCAGAAGCGAGAAGAGCCTTGGTGCAGTCTGCATTGACCCAAGGAGCAAAGGCAATCAAGTTGTAGTTTGTGGGAGGTAGGTTCCACTGGTGCACGACATTGTCAGGAAGGTAGGGTGCTAGGGCTGTAGTGCAAGGGTCGTCGTCCTCGAGGTCCGGAACGTAGAGGAGGCCTTGGATGACACCGTTCGTCACCGACGAATACTTGGAGTTCAGGACAGTGACGTTCTCGTGGATGCGAGAAGAATATCCCAGCTGAGGGAGTCAGTATGCGATGCAGCGCCAATGCATCGGTGCAAGCAGTACGAACCGAGAGAGCCGTGATATTCCTGATAAGGGTGCTCGGAACAGTTCCTGTCCCTGTCCACGATGGATTGCTAAATAAAAGACTTATCACGGTGTAAGTTGGATGCACTTAGAGACGCAGCCGACTGCTGGATGATGAGGCACGGATGGATATGTGGTGGGGAGCGAAGGGTGCAGCTGAAGCCGACAAGGCCGGGTCATGCATCACGAAAGTTCCCAACCGTGCTGCACGCATCAACACCGGATGGAAGTGCAAGCGAGAAACACGTACACGACATTGTATATTTCGTCAACGCCTGGTTGAAATTGTCAGTCTTGGTGACGCAAATACCCCAGCCTTGGCGATGTCTTGGCTATACCGCCAAGCCCGGATGTGCGACGTTGCGGACGCGAGGCGCGGGTCTCGCCCGGCCCAAGAGAGCGACGTCAAAAGGGAACCCTATTTTAAGAGAGACTGGACGTACTCATTGACATTCTCACGTCATTTCGGGCGAGTTAATCCAACCCGCACGAAGAGTCGAGGGTCCGCTGCACATATAGAGTAGAGAAAAATAAAGTCCGGATCGCCAAGATGGAGATGCGATGGACTGGAAGCGACACAGCAACGAGCACACTTCAGCCCAAATAAGGTAGATCACGATGTTGGGTGATCGGCTGGGCGTTTTGCTTGGAAAAAGCTTGGCCTAGGGGAGTGATAGGAAGGATGAACCCAGAGATCCGGGAAGCAGAAAATGGGCGGAGGGGCTGCTTTTTGAGTGCCAAGACCTTGGCAATGTGGGCAGGCGCGGCGGCGTAAGCGGATCCTTCCACTTGGCTAGCGCGGCTCCACTCTTGTCGACATTCCCTACCGTAAAGGCACTGTAAAAGGACTGACCACGAATCCCACTGATCCCTTACCGCAAGAAGCTGGACCCTTAACTTTTTCCTACCAACTCCCCCCAACCAGTCCAACCAATGCTGATGCAAGCCATCACTAATCATTGGCAGCCTCAAAGCTTGTTCCTAGCTCCTCTCGTCGTGATTTGCCTTGTGACTCGGCCGATTGGTCTCATCAATCACGAACTTCTCAGACACACATAGCTTGGAATGCATTCATTCGAGTTCAAGAAGTCTCGTCGACAAGGTATCTACGCCTACAGTATGAGGATTCTTCAAGCACTGACTTAGCACCACATATACAACCTAACTCTTGCGGCATGAAACTGTCGATCGCTTCCTGCCGTCGATTTGAGCTTCAAAGACAGTCTGTCAGCTACTGCCCCTGGATTTCAGATTTTTGCACTGCACAGAGCTCATAAGAGAATCTTGGGAGTCCCTTATCGCCACGTATGCAAACTCCTATGGTTCAAACGCATCACCAGGAGGTTGGATGAGAGGCATCTTGAGCTGCTATTGCCGGATCGGGCTACGCTTCGCATACACCCTATCTTCCTTTCTTCGGAGCGATATCCGGAACAGCCCGCGCGTCCAAACATGAGGGGCTTCGGTGGACAAGATATTCCCCCTTCCGGTCCGGGCTCGCCCTGGCACTCATGACCATTTTGTGCATGACAATCATCTAGCTTTGTCTTTGGGGTTCGACGTGGTGCCAGCTACTAGTACTATGTATCAACTTACCGTCGGGCTGGTAACCTATGACACAGATGTGTCATGAGGGTACTTCGTATGCCGTGTTGCTGTCACCGCCCATATCGCATACATGCGCAGGTTTCGTTCTATAAACATATTCGTTTGAAGAATATCCCTTGGCTTGGAGGAATGCAGCTTACCTCGCCAACTGTCAACAACCCCCCTCAGCTAGGTATGCTAGCATGGTCGTCGTACAAACGCGCGGTTTAGAAAGGCGTACATATGTGTGAATTATTTATTTTTCTGGGTTCGTGCTTGACAAATGTTTAGTATACTTACAACACAGTGTACTATTATGTTCTCATCTTAACAGCTTCCCTTGGAGAGCGCCGAGTTCCAGTCTCTCCTTTTGCTGCTACTCCTTACTCCTCTTGCTGGTCCAGTCACCACCGTTCTTCACAATGGGCTCGGTCTTCGACCTTGCTAAAGATGGTAAAGACACCGAAGAGACTGCCCTGGCATGCTTCGACAAGCTTCTGATTCAAGGAATAATCAACGACGGCCCGTCCTTCCCTAGCTACTGCAAGGTTAACGGCTTTCAGGTGAGGCATCGCTCTCTCTGACAATCAGCGGAAGATGTCTAATACCCTGGCTCAAAGTTCGAGCTCTGTCTTCGCCCATCATGGGCTAACAAACCAAGGATTCCATCTGACTCGGCCAGTTCCGTCTCAACGGAGGAGGAAGAATACTTTGGTCCTGGGAGTGACATCCTCAAGAGTCATCCGGACCAGGTCCTCGGCCACATTTCGTGTACACATATCCTCGCACTAAATATCTACCCCTCCTCTCGCCCTCACTATCTAATCCTGACTCTCGACTCCTTCTGTCGGCAGGACGACGCGCTTGACCTTCGGGATATGAGGGCCGCCTGGGCCGTGCTGCACTCACTCCGGGACCCCAGGGATAACTACGTCATCTACAACTGCGGAACTGCGTCGGGATGTAGCCGGAAGCACAAGCACTTGCAGGTAGCGAAGAGACCCGGCACCGAAACAGAAGCAGGAGAAACAGGCATCAAACTTTTCCCCGACGTGAGCGGCGAGACGGAAGTCAAGGTACCGTACAAGTACTTCCTACACCGCTTCGCCGAGCCGAGAATGGGACATGACATTGCAGATCATGTCTTTGAGATCTACAAATATTTCTTGACGGCGTGCAAGGCTTTGCTTGGATCGACAGAATGTCCGCCGCACAACTTGATATTGACGAGTGGCTGGCTTCTGATGATCCCCCGGCGATATCCCCAGCACGAAGCATATATGGATCTTCTGCCCGGCGGCGCTGGGATGATGGGGATGGTTTCGTCTCCTAACCAGGCCGTTCTGGATCGATGGGTGAGCGAGGGGCCTGCCAAACTGTTGAGGGCTTTCGGGCTTCCGCCTGATCCTTAGGTGTGATGGCTGCTGCGGGCTATCTCAAGCGGTTGAGGGGGTTTGGCGGAGTTTTTTATCTACTTCTCAGAGATATAAGCACTAGAGAGGCCTTGTTTTGGATGTCTCAAGGTGGACATTGGTATACTCGGACGATAGAGATGCGATGATGATCAAATGAGCTCTACGTAGGAGCGTTATGACAGAGTAATGATAGAGACAATCATGGTACAATGCCACTGGATTCCCCGTCGACCACCTATATGAAGCGTCCAGGAGAGAAGTGCGTCCAAGGGCTGCAGACGAGCGCAAGGACATGAAATGGGTTGACTACAAGCAATATCTATCTAGCTTGACATGTATCCATCCGGAACTGAGGTGGTAAGTCTAGCTAAGCCAGCGTCCAGTGATACGAAGATATTACCATCTTCGCGTCACACGTGCCTCGTAAAACTCGAGGTAGGATTTCTCTATGGACTGCTACCATTGGGGATCTGTTCATGCCGCCCTGCATTGTTAACTCCTATCCTACAAAACACCCAACGCCAGACGTGAAGAAGCAAAGCACTTGTTGTGGTCCTTCCCAAAGCTGGCCAAAACGCCGTAGCACGCCTCACTGCCGTCCATTTCCGATCCATGTCCGTTGACAACCCATTCTTGAAAACCAATCGTAGGTACCTTATCATCGCATCCCAAGATACCCTGAAGCTGAGCTCTTTCACTCATCCTCGACCTCCTCCTCCCAGTTCTCCCGCTCCCTCTTCAGAAGCTCCCCCATAACATCGCCGCGGAAGATGCTGCTTCCCTCGTCCTCAACCCTGGGCACCTTACCGAGGTTCTCCCCATCAAACACGGTTCCGATATTCTCGATCCACCTCCGGCGCCTCTCCATCAGGGTCTTGGTCAGATCTCCGATACCAGGGCGAGCCAGTCCTCCGGCCGCAGCGGCAGGCTGGGCGGCACCGGGCCTCGCCTTCTTAGGCTTCTTCCCCATGGTACGCGTGCGCTTAAGATACGCGGCCTGGACTTGGCTGTCGAGATCTTCGAGGATGGTCTGGTACTCCTGGTGCGCCATCCGCTCCTTGACCAGCTCCGTGAGGCGAGCTTTCCGGGCGCCGTTGACGAGGGCCTGCTCGCGCAAACGCGTCTGCAGCAGGCGCAGCCGGGCGGCGACTTCGTCGTCGAACGCGCCGTCGTAGTCTGCGGTCGACGAAGGGTCCGGGCCGCCGGCATTGGAAGAGCCGCCTGCGGCAGCGGAGGAGGATGCTCCGTTGGCGCCCGACGAGGCACCGTTTGTGGCGGCGTTGTTGTTGGTGGCCGAACCGTCGCCTGGCAGGGAGGGTAGGAAGCCGATGTGCCGGAGCTCCTGCTTCAGGCGCTCGTCGACCTGTTGGTAGTCGAGTTTGGGGTGGGTGGCTTTCTTCCACGCTTCGCTGGTGGACTCGGGCATCTGAGTTGCTGGTGGCAGGGGTGGCTCGCCCTGCGAGGGGTGGACACCGTTGCCGTTGGTCGCGCCGTTGATGACGGTGCCGTTGGGAGTTGTTTGACCGGGCAGTGACTGCTGGACGGGCTCGCCGAAGCTGGAGTCGAAGTTCGAGACGCCGTTCATGAGGGTGTCGCCGTCGCCATTAACGCCGTTCGCTTGCGGTTCAGCTGGGGGAGCGCGGTGCTCTGGTCGCATCGCTGAAAGCAGGCGGGAGAGCAACGGGCCGACGGAGAGCTTATCTGACTCGGCCAGATCATCGTCCATGTTCTCGATACTGCCCCGAGGTTGGTTCGGCGGAAGCTTGTCTTTGGAAGGTGAGTCGATAGACATCGCGCCGTCCTCCTCGGCCCAAATCTCGGAATAGTGCTTCTTTCCGCGCTTGGGCATGACGAAGGGTGTAACCCGGTCGCCTCGCTCTCTAAGAAAAGCAAGGTCCTCTTCGGTAAAGGGCCGGAAGTAGGGCTCGATATACGAGGAAAAGGTGCTGAAGTTGATCTGGTTGGTAGGCTTCGCACTACTGAAGTCCTTATCAGGCGGATCGCCAGCAATGAGGTCGGCAAGGTCGCTTTTCGGGTAGGACGCAACCGAATAGATCTCCTTGATTTCGTCTTCTGTCATACCCGGCTTGACTGGGAGAATCTCGTAGACGGTCGGATCCGGGAAGGTCGAAGGATCGTCGCCGAAGGTGTTCGCTTGAGGTCTGGGTTGTGGTGGTGGTCTGCCGTCATCATCCGAGCTAGACTCGTCGTCGCTCTTCTCCTCCGCCTTGGCTTTGTCGTCAACTTCCATGTTGCTGGGCGTCCGAGGAGCCACTGGTGAGAGGGAGGAGCTGGCCGAGTCATTATCACGGTCGTGCTTCTTAGCTTTGCCGCCGGCGGACTCTCGAAGGGGAGATGAGCGCGCTGGAGTTGCATAACGTGTCAGTAAACGTGTGCTTCTCCGTCGCGGAGCAGCTTCCGCAAGAGTTTCATCAGACAAAGTATCCTCCTCGCTACCAGCCGGCGCACTCGCAGTCGGCTTGGGATGGATCGGCTGGCTCCTAACTCCAATGTGTTTCCCGGCCCTGTGCGAGACGCTCTTCACGCTCTTCTTCATGCCCTTGATCGTAACCACTTCAGCCGCGCTTTGAGCATCATCGACGGACTCTTGATGCGCCTTCACCGGGACCTTGATCTTGATAATTCTCTTGGGCGAAATGGAGTGCTCCGTCTCTCCAGAGCGGGCAGCAAGCCGAAGAGACTTGCGCCTCTCCGTCTCCTTGTTTTCAGTCGCAGGAGGGGTGCGTTGGGACTTCTCGAGAAGCTCCTTGAGCGCCTGCCCTCGAACATTGAGCTTGACGATCTTGGAATCCTCGGGTGCTGTGCCCGCATCCCGGGCCACCTCTGCAAGCTCATCATGCGCCCACTGCGGAACTTGGACCTTGAATATCTTTTTGGGTCTCATGTGGTGCTCCGGTGCTGCAGGCGCACTCTGGATACTCTCGACAAGCTCCAGAAGCGCCTCATTCGGAACTTGAAACTTGTTGATCTTTGGCAGCGGTACATCGTGCTCAACTGCTGCAGCCGCAGGTTGGGTCTTTTCGACCAGCTCTTGAAGCCCCGGCTTCGGGTTCTTAAGCTTGATCTTCTTCGGTGGCATGGTGACGGCTGAGCATGGAATGATGAAGAGCGATGCGTTCCTCACTTCTTAGCTAAAAAGACGAGCTTCCGAGTGAAGGAAGCAAAGATGTGTGTCGCGAGTGAGGAGTGAAGCCAAGGAATGCACGTTAAGGAAATAGAAATAGAAAGGGAGAATGGGTGCCCGGCCGGCGCAACGTGAAAAGTGACTTGGACTGACCTGCGTTGGATGCGGAAGATGCGAGGTTCTCCGTGGCCTTCCGCTTCTTTTTATTCGCCTTATTGGCCTTTCGTTGTTCCCTCTCCTCGTCCTCAGCTTCACGCAGTCTCCGCTCATCTTCTCGGCGCCCCTCGGCGGCCATCTCGTCCATGCGGGTCCGCCGATTTGCCGCGAGTAGACGCATGCCTCTATCGCAATAGTTCCCTCTCTTCTCGATACTCTCGCCGAGGCGCTGAAGTCGAGCCACGATGCCGTCGAGGGCCTTGGAGTCGGGGATTACGGCGGTCGTGGCGCCGGAGTCCACCAGATCTTCATATGTGAGGTTTCGGAAGACGTCGAAGCGCAGATCCAGTGTCTCTGTGTCCTGTGTCTCAATCGGGGGGAGGCTCGCGGTGGGTGGAAGAGAGCTGGGCGTGGTGTTGCGGCTACGGGGTTGCTGCCGGACCGCGGCGGCTCCACCTTTCTTACCGGTGCCTTTCTGGCTTGACGCGGGCGGCATGTTTCTCTTGTTGTCGTGTCGCCTCTCGACCCTTGTTGACTGTGTTTGGGGGATTATCAAGACACAAAAGCCAACATCTAGCAAAGGGAGCTTGCCATGGGCATCAAAGCTTGATGGATGAAGCGAGGGTGTGAGGCTCTGCTGTTGACGTGAGGCGTCGTGTCCCGCATAATCGATGTCACTTTGATCGGATCCCTGTCCGTCACATCGGCACCTGCCAGCTTCCTGATGCCGGATGGAGAATCTCGGTACGTACCTCCAAGCATGGTCCGAGCGTCTTGGTTCACTTAGTCAGGACAGTGTTCGTTCTTTCTGCACGGTCTGTTTTTTCCCCTTGCTCACACCGAAGTCTGAAGCATCCTCATTGAAAATGTCACGCCTAAGGGGGCTGTCAAAGTGACAGTGTTGGTGGTGCTGTGGTGGCAGAGTTCAAATACGGTTGCTCATCAGGATGGTACATTCATAAATACGTCGGAGCGTCAGCCAAGGACCCGACATTGCACCCTTGGTAGAGCCTCACCAAGCCATGAAATGGGATTGACTCGACGACCTGCGAGAGTGGGCACGAAGCAATACGCTACAGCTGAACATCCAAACGTCGAGGCCGTGGCGCGATAATGAGATATCTCTGGGTGTGAAGCAACCCATACCTAATATACAGCGGCGTATCTCATGCTGCTCGAGGGCACATGCGAGAGCGCCGAGGATGTCAGGATGCAGCAGGGCTCGCACTTCGTCGTGAAGTGGTAGCAGGAACTCTAGCGCCAGGTGATATGACGATGTGGCTGTATCGACGGAGTGGCCAAGGATGCCATTCTAAACTATCTCGTCCAGAAGGGATTGAACTTCATGGCCAAACCCCCTACAAATCATGCATGCCGCGACAGCTCTGAGCGATACGTCGGCCGTACCATTTCTGGTAATGGGTTGCCACACTGCCCTAGTTGTGAGTACCGAGTACAAAATCATCTTCCAGCCGAAGCAAGACCAGTATCCAGTGTGGTGTTTCTACGGCAATGATATCTGAGCCGGAAGAACTTTGCGCGATCATACATCTAGACGGCTCGGTTCCGGAGCACAGTCCGGGAGCGCATACGGCGAAAAGCTGCTTTCTCGGCTGCAGCTGGTCGATGCCACTCCATCGTACGGCTCGTCGACTTCCTCTGGTCCGAGGAGATGCCTTCAGAGTTGAGAACAAGATGAAGAGTATCTTCGCTTATCGGTCACGGAAGGGTACGGTGTCGTGCGCTGTCGAATCGAGGTGCTTATTCGACTGATGCTAGTCAACTTACAGTATTTAGTCTGCAAGAAGGTCACGGACCTTGTTGGTGAACGACTGGCAAGGGACCATGTGTTCATCCGGCAAGGCGCCACATACAGGCCTGTTTCCATCACACGACGCTACGAGATCTGCCCAGAGGACGCGGCCAAGCAACCGTTCAGGGAGCTTGTCTGCTCCATGTGTCGTCAGGCATTCTGCCCATTGGCGGGGATGCATATTTTGCTCGCGAAATCGCGGGGTTATCAGTAAGGTAGCCTATTGGGGGAGTAACTTCTCCTTAGAGTGGTCTCGAGAAGACTAGACTCTAGTTAGTTGTTATTCAGAGGACCCTGATGTTGAGAAACGTTATTTCACCCTTGTGCGCCACCGATTGGCGGAGAAGAACCGGCGTGAATCGTGCTGCTTCTGCAGATTTAAGGTAGCGTTGCATTGTTCAACCGCTCCATGCACCCAACTCCCGATCTGATCCGCGACATGGAGTGGCCATGACGGAATATCGATGGTGACGTTCTGGACCCTGGATCGCGCACGGTTCCAGGAGTCGACGCCTGATTGGCTCCCCAATACATCATGGATACGTACCTGACCTTCAGATCTTCACGATCCTCTACAACGCCAACACTTCGTTGGCTACAGGCTACAGGCGATGCCTTGTGTCCTCGTGGTTGCCAGTCCGTCTTAGCGGCCATCGAACCGAGATAGATATGAGGTGCACAGAGATCTTCTCCCCGAAAAAAAGACCAGGCACCAGATCCACCGTGTTTGCGCCCATGCCTCGGGACCCCTAGTGGCTGGCAGCCATGCAGGAGGTTCATATTTGATCAGATGGTACGGCAGGCGGACGATCACGGAGCATAAGGCATGTCGGAGAGTTCGGTATTAGACACCAGACCACCCGCTCGACAGTGCTGTTTCTTCCTGTTCCTTCTGTCTAACTCTTAAATGCTGTAACTCAACGATCCCGGACCTGATCACGCTCTATTTTACTCCTCTTGTGCAACTCAGAGATGCGAGAGTATCATGGCTTCAGCTGGTGGTAACATTGTGCCCCCTGACATCAATCCTAAACACTTCCTTGCTGGACTAGCTGGCGTTGCCTTTTTCGCCGCCGGCCTTTCTCAGCTTTACGCTAAAACAAGCTCGAACCAGGACAGCGATGATGGCCCAGGCCTCTTCAAGTCTCTGCTCCTCTTCTGTTACTCCTGCTTCATCAAGCCGCATAAACGCAGCGGGAAGAATTCTCAGCAGGAGCACCTCGAGAGCTTCTATGCGACGCAGGCTACGGTCTATGACAAGACCCGGAAGGCCCTCCTCCATGGGCGAGAGGACATGCTGGCGCTAGCCGCAGCGCAGCTCCAGTTCAAAGCTAGGAATAGCCGAAACGGAGACCGGCCGAAAAAGCGTATCTGGGTTGACGTAAGGTACCTTGCTCCTTGTCACATGTCCATATGCTTACGATTCCGCAGGTCGGCGGAGGGACGGGATGGAATATCGAGGCCATGGCGGAGTTCGTCAATGTCCCTGAATTCTTCTCCCAGGTCTACCTGGTTGACTTCTCGCCTTCGCTGTGTGATGTAGCCAAGAGACGGTTCGAGAGACTAGGCTGGGCTAATGTCCGGGTCGTGTGTGAAGATGCTAGGAAGTTCCGTCTGGAAGACTATGAAAATGATCTTCCAGGTGACAAGACTCCTACGCGCTCTCCAGCTTTAGGCTACTTCGCTCAGAAACGGGCGGAGCACGGATGCGCCGACCTGGTCACCATGTCTTATAGCTTGTCTATGATGGTAAGTAGACCAAGCCCCCGAAGCACATCGAGTGTGCTAACGTGCTCAGCCGGACTATTTCTCCATCATTGATTCGATTGGCTGCCTGCTATCCCCTACCGGCATCATGGGCGTTGTTGATTTCTATGCGCAATCCGGGACGGACTACAGCTTCCGCAACTATACCGGCGGTATAATCGGACGCAACGTCAGCTACCTTGCTCGCACCTTCTGGCGTGCCTGGTTCGACCTTGATCGGGTGAGTCTCGAGCCCAGCCGCCGAGACTACCTTGAGTACCGGTTCGGTACAGTCCTCAGTATCAACGGGCGGAACAAGGCTCTCGGCTCGATTCCTTACTATGTTTGGCTTGGCTGCCACACAAAGCCATTCTCCTCCTCAAGCCTACCACACGAGATTATCGAGCGCATCGACGCCTTGGCTACCGAATCACCGTTGTTGCTTCCAACAAGCCAGACGAGCGCGGTGTCCAACGTCTTGACACGCGCCGTCGAGCGCACAGCACCCGAGATACGATCCAAGGCCTTCGATGCGGCGGTGCAGAACATCTCGGCCCAGCTACCACTGCCATCATTCTTCTACCAGAACCACCACTGGCGCATATACTACGACGATCAGCTCCAGAAGCACACCCAGTTTAAGGACGAGTACATCTACGCCTTCACCTGGGAAGACGCCCGCGTTGACGAACGCATACTCAAACTTGGACCAGACGACGTCGTGCTCGCTATCACAAGCGCCGGGGATAACATCCTCTCTTACGCACGGCAATCTCCAGCTCGGATCCACGCTGTCGACCTGAACCCAACGCAGAACCATCTCCTGGAGCTCAAGGTCGCCGCCTACACAGCAGCCCTGCCGTATGACGACTTCTGGCAGATGTTCGGCGAAGGCAAGCACCCCGGATTCCGCTCGATCCTCGTCAACAAGCTCTCCCCCCACCTCTCCAGCCGCGCATTCCAGTACTGGCTCGCCAACACGCACATCTTCACCTCCCCCCGCGGCCGCGGCCTCTACGACACCGGCGGCTCCAAGCACGCCATCCGCATCTTCCGCTGGATCTCGCGCGTCTTCGGCGTCCGCGGCGCCGTGCGTGCCATCCTCTCCGCCAAGACCCTCAACGAGCAGCGCGAGACCTGGCGCGACCGCCTCCGCCCCGCCCTGCTCTCGAGCCTCGTCAGCAACTTCATCATCAGCTCCGAGTCCTTCCTCTGGGCCGCCCTCGGCGTGCCCAAGAACCAGCTCTCCATGATCGAGGCGGACCACGCCCGCAGCAGCGTTGTCGCGTCGGGCGCCGCCAAGGCCACCCGCGCCCACGCCGTCTGGCACTACATGGTCGACACCCTCGACCCCATCGCCGAGCACACGCACATCGCCGCCGACAACCCGTACTACCGCGTGTGCCTCTCCGGCGCCTTCTCCCGCAAGTGCCACCCGGACTACCTCTCGCCCCAGACGCACCGCAGCCTATCGCGCCCGGGAGCGTTCGACGGCTTGCGCATCCACACGGACGAGATAGAGCACGTCATCTCGCGGTTCCGGCCGGGAACGCTGACGGTCGCGGTCGTGATGGACAGCATGGACTGGTTCGATCCCGGCGGCGACAGCGCGGGGAAGCAGATCGGCCAGCTCAACCGGGCGTTGAAGATGGGTGGGCGGGTGCTGCTGAGGTCTGCGGCGCTGGAGCCGTGGTATCTGGGACAGTTTAAGGAGAGGGGTTTCAGGGTTGAGAGGAAAGGGGGGAGAGGGGAAGGGGAGTGTATCGACCGGGTCAATATGTATGCCAGTTGCTGGGTCTGTACCAAGGTTGGACATCTGCCCCCGCTTACGCCACCTACTGAGTTGGTGGGAGGGGACGGATTAGCTGAGGATTGGAGGTTGTAGAAGGGGGGAGGTCGGCTAAATGCGCTTGGGAGTGGGTGAAGTGCCTAGAAGTATGAAAGGGAACAACAGGACGGTAGGGTGGTATCTTCTTAGCGGTACACAATTACAAGTGTCGCGCGTGCCTGGGATTCAACATCCTTGTGGCAAAGACATAACCATTTCCAAACGCTGATTTCAAAGTCAGGCTCTTCAGCCTGGACTCTACCATATGCAGCTTCGAAGGGAAAATGCAGATGATTACTAACATATGTACCATGTTTGCACTCTTCGTTGGTCTTGTCGACGGTGAGGTGCTTGCCTAAGATATGGGGGATAGGTATTGATGGTCGGGCCGTGAATACGGACGACACTATACCAACATACTGTAGTATGCTACATGATGTGCCACGGAGCCCAGCAAAGTCGATGACAAGGAGACCCCAGACGGTATGTACGAGGCAAGTCTCCAAGCCGTACGGGTCGACACCAATCGCTATGACGGGGCCACGATCATGACTGTATTCTCTTCACATCGGAGAAATCACAGGCTTCGACTTCCGACTTCCAAGACCAGGGGTGACCTCTCTGACCGAAACACCATATTCGGCCAGCTGATGAAACCTTCGCGTCGTTGAATAGTGATCACCAGGAAGGTCCGCGGAGGCAGAGTTGTTATCAAAGCAACGAGAAGAAAGTCAACCGAGGCATGAAGATAGGTACGAATACCTTAGATCCGGTCAGAGCGGTGCGGTTGAACCTGGTCGCCGGTATGCAGGTACTCCCGTATCAGCTCCCATTGGCCGCCTTACCGACTGTTGAACATGGGGGATCTCGGATCGCAGGCGCGCCGTGGGGCTGAACGCTATTCTGTGGCTGGTACAGCGCTCTAACCAAAATGAGCAGTCACGAAGTCGGAAAGCTTTCTTGCCGGCTCAGCCACAACTGCACAAACCAGAGCCTCGCTCTTGGTGCCAGCAGCTCCAGCGCTTGCGCTTACAATCAGTCTCAGGATGGCGTCTATGGGGTCTGGTGTTCATGGGGCTGACATGTGCTTCTTCGCCTTACCAGCTGCGCAAAGCTGTGATTCAACCGCGCGCCAGTACTCGTGCCTTCTGAATCGAATATCTGATTTCGGGCCGGCTGACATCGAGCAGCTAATTTTGCCCGGCTTGGGATTCCAAATTCCGTGTTGAGTATGTCGTAAACGCGTGAAGTCCTTCCATGTCAAATGTCTTGCGAGCTTTTGCGAGCTTCTGCTTATCAATACTCCTCGCGGTGCTTCCTAAGTCCATCGGGCATCGAGGAGACAGGCAACACGACACTCCTGCCGCATGTCAAAGACGGTGGGACGAATCTCGATCCGGTAGGGCTGCAGAACGGCCGTGGGGCCGCATCAATGACGGAGCTTCTGTAAGTTCTCTGTCTTTGCACTCCTATAATCATCTTGTGGGCTAGTGGAGGAGCATGTGCAGCATACCATTTGTCATTGCCTGAAAACTGGGAGACGGCATGGTGAGAAATTGGGCAAAGCAGTCCGTGACCTGACGGATGCTGTGAGATTCTTCTTCTCGAAGTGCCAAATGTCGAGTCCACTGTCCAGGGAGCTTAGTGGGGCCCGCCCAAAAATACCTAGAGAGAACTGCTTGCCATTGGCTGCGCTCCAAGAGGCCTTCAAACTTCAGATCCCAAACGGGAAAAGGTTCCCTGTAAGCCACACTTACCTTTGTCTGGAGGTAGCATCCCTCGTGGGCACCCAGTTGGCACCCCTGCCACCCATCGGCGGTCAGCGAAGATCCATCCACGAGCTCGCTCCTAGTGCACATGTCCCGTATTGAACCTCATTCTAACCCTGGCATATTGGCCTAAGCATCTGCATGCTCCGGGATGGGCCACCGTCCTTCCGTTGCTGCTCCTCAGACTACGAACCTCGCCGTCTCCGGCCTGCCATCCAACAACATCACGTCACCTTAGTCTCAACCCTCTGTTTCCTCCAGGAACCATGTCCACAGCTATACCTCATGATGTGGACCCGTGTCAGCACCTTTCTGTGGGAGGGAGGGGCCCAAGGCCCAAGAGAACCAACACTTAGGATCGTGGATTTACATAAGACGTCACGGAGCTGTCTTTTCCTGCCAGATGATCTCGGATAGTCGCGAAATCCACGAGCTTAGCGATACCCGTTGTCTGTCTTGGTAGAAAAGCTTCATGGTTGGTCTGAGAAGGACATCACATCCTGTCGATATCTACACCTACATCCGTGTCCGAACACCACTTCCCTGCGTCAACGGCTAGGGATACCGCATTATTATTTTCCCAACCCAGTCGATACCTTATGCTTCCTGTCTCCACTGTTGACCATTACTGGCTCCTCCTTGGTACGGTTGCGCACCATGTCTGCGGCGAGTGACTCGTCCAACGCGACTTCGCCTGCACTGTCGACGGCTACGGCCAAGTCTTCGAGAGTCTGTCTCAACTGCCGGAGGAAAAAGAAGCGCTGCGACAAGGCCTTGCCGTCGTGCGGCAGATGCACCTAGTAAGTCCGACTTATTTGCTTGTCCATCATGGCAATGCTAACCTGACTCACGTCTGCTAGCTCGTTGGAGGTCTGCCAACATGAGGACGACGCTGCTCTCTCCCAGAGCTCGAGGTCGCCGAGCCAAGTAGATTTTGGCAATTTCATACGAGCAGGCCCAGCTCAGACGCCGCTGGTCGGCCTCGATCCGGTCCTGGAAAGCCTCATGGGCCAACAGTCGCCTGCGCGCTGGAGCACGGTGAACACGTCATTGTTCGGATCGTTGGACTCGGGCGAGGACATCCATCTGTTCATGTTCCGCAGTTTAAGTGACACTGTTGGGCACCGGCAAGCTGTCGAGCACGTTACCACGTACTACTTCAACAGCGTGAACTGCTGGTTCACCATCCTCGAGAAGGCGAGTTTCGACGGCCAGGTTGAGAGGTTGTGGTCTTTTCCTTCCGCAGAGGTGGCACTGCTTATCCTATGCATGCTTCTGATCATCCGGACGCCAAACGAAAGCGGAGCTGCGATGGACGACGGGCTTTATCTTTCCGTCAAGACAGCATTTACTCTTGTTCAAAGTAAGATACCGTCGTCGATATCCCTCCTGCAGGCACAGCTGCTCATAGGCTTGTACGAGTACTCGCACGGGCTGCCGCAACAAGCGTACATGTCGATGGGAAATTGCGTCCAGATGACGAGATCCTTCGGGTGGCACATCAGGAGCTTTTGGAGTGAGGAGCGTCGACAGTTGCTGCCTGCCGACCTAAAGCTCAGTTCTATCCTGTGGTGGGCACTCGTATATGTCGACAGGTACGTCTGGAAAGACAGCAATAGGTACCGCGAACGCACGTACTGACGCGCCCTCAACCAGTATACTGAACGTCAGCTATCCGGATCAGAAGCTGCCTCTTAGCCAGACGGAATTAGACTTCTCAGTCCCATTCCCTGAAGCATTCGACCAATATCTCCCAGGGAACGCGACGGCGGGTTACCGCGCCTGGCAAGGATCTGTCGCTGAAGATAACCCAGACAAGATCGACAACGTCGTGTGGCCAGAGGCAAACTCAGCTTGGTATCTGAGTACCTTGTTGCACCAAATCCACAGTCCAACCAACCCTCCGACTGCAGCAGACCGGAACAGCCTCTCGGACGCACTGTCGGTTCATACGCTCAACATCATGGGTGTTGAGTGGAAGCACGGCGCTCGGAGTGCCGCAATAAACGCCAACTTCATGTGCGTCTCGGCTTCGAAATCATCCCCCCCCTCCCCCCCGTCCCCCGCGGCAAAAGAGGACTGACGAGGAAACAGAACACTGATGAAAGCGAACCAACCATACCTGCTCAAGCCGCAGGAATTGAGCATGAGACACGTCAATCTGATCAACTCGGTCATCAATTCGTTATACCAAACATCGCAGACCACGAACAACTCCTTAACCGGGCCGCAGCTTGCGACCGTGGCGCCTACAGGCACTTTCGCCCTGTATTACGCCAGCATGCTGCTGATGTCCCACGGCGACAACGTCTTGAACCAGCCGGACTGGCTGCACAAGATAGAGAGCTTCCAGCAGACACTCCGGATAGCGAACAGGAGGTGGAGGATAGCGGGTAAGTCCTTGACGCCACTGGGCTGAACCGAATGATTCACTAACACCCAACGCCAGCGAGATACCTGAGCTCTATTGACGTCGCTTTCAGTAACCGTCTAGGTCGACTTTCGAGCATGGGTAGCATGAGCTGATCACTGATCCAGTTTGGTGACCGACCAAGGTTAACGTCCCTCAACCATGTGACAAGGTTCCCGGGCACTCATAATGATTTCTTTCAGGGGATGTCGGAGGTTGGCAGTCACTTGACCTCGATTTGACTTTCTATTATACCTCATGCAGAGACGCAGTCATTTTGGCACCGCATAGCGCTAGGAGTTGGAGGAGTCGTCCACCGGTCTTGGTCGGTATCTCACGTTGACCGTGAGCCGGATATATGCGATTACACCATTTCTAGATAGATTTGGGGGAGGACATTTGTCTGTAACTGCGAAGCTTTATCCGCGGTCCGGACAGGCGCCGGCCGCTGATTTCATCGTTACTGTTTCAAAATACATTTCAAAATACACCCTGTCTCGGGAAACTCGGAGTACACGGAAACCAAGGAAGCAGTCGCTTGCTGACGTGCGGTCAGGATTACTGACTGTATTGAACCTCATCCGCAGGACTTTGGATTCAAACTTGAACGTCGTGCCTCCTCAAAACCGTTCTGGTGGTCATTGATGTACCACGCAGACACCTAGCTTTTGTGAGGACTATAGTATGTCGCTATTTGACCGAGTCTCCCACAGCCGAAAGCTGACCGCGGGCTCAAGGTTACGTAACCTCATGACAATGATATACGTGCAGCATTGAAGACAATCGACGAATCCCATATTCTATCATACGTATCCAACATAGTCTCACAGGAATGGGCCATCACCGGCACCATGTCAAACCAAACACTCCCCGGGAGCCGCATCCAAACCTGACGTCAAGACTCCATTGTACCCCGTATCTACCACTAAACCCCTTCCCTTCCCTCTGCAGCCTCACAAGCCTAAGCATGCCAGATCCGCTTGATAGCCTCGGTGACGCCCACATCCGTCGTCTCGAACTCGTACAGGCCCAGGGCGACGAGGGCGGTGGCCAGGTTGAGCCCCCACATGGCGGCCTTGCGGGACTTGGGGGTGCGGCGCTTGGGCAGGTAGTCGATGATGACGTTCTGGAAGCCCAGGTGCGTGTGGACGAGTATTAGGCCCATGAGGGCGGCGTCCATGGCCGGGTTGAGCGAGCCGGCGGCGAAGGGGGTCAGCGCCAGGGGCACGAGCGAAGCGCCGACCAGGCGCTCGAAGGTCCAGTGGTAGGAGCCATGGCTGGGCGAGGGCTCGGGGACGCGGACGGGGTCGTTTACTGGGATATTTTGTCAGTGCTCTGATCGGGGGACGAGGGCTATTATGGTTGGAGGGATGTTGTTCGTACCGGTGCCTTCGACCTTTTCTGCGAGGGAGTTAGCATGGTGTCAATTGAGCGGTGATATGTAGAGAGAGTGGCATCTTACGAGGAAGAGGGGGCAGCAGATTCCGCCTGCTGGTGGCGTGGAAGGCAGCGACGCGCGCCGAGTTCTTGAGGAGCACTGACGGGCCGGCCGGAACACGGACGGAGAGTCTGGAGGCGGCGGCAGCCTGCCGGAGCAGCATGGGGCGGGCAATTGAGGCCATGGTTGTGTGACTGTAGCAGACGAATCAAACCGGTATGGGCTGTCGATGTCTTGCGGTCGGTATGGTGAGCGGCAGGCTGTGGGCGGAGGTAGGCTAGTTGAGGTGAAGTCGAACTGAAGCGATGATGCTTTCCACTTTCTCGGAATCAATGGTATGATTGCCGAGGAAGAGCCCAATTGGAAGCTCTGCCATTGGCCGCATCTGGCGAGCCGCTAGCGTGCCGGGTGATCTTCGGATATAAGTGCCCGGGTGCTCCTCGGATATAAGGACATGTCTTGTCCTTTCGTGCTTGGTGATTGGCTGAAAAAAAGGGTACGGAGATACTTAGAGATGTGCCTTTCCAAATTTTTGGACATGAGAACCAAGCACAGTGACCTGGAGTTGACTTGTGTGTTAGAGTCCGCACGAACATGGTCATGTATGGCACTTCATTGTCCGTCACAGGCCCAGGCAGGCCCTGGATATGTCGAAGCTGTCTGAACGGCCTTGGCCGAGGTTCATCGGCGGCAAAATCCCAACGAAGATGGCTCGGCTTGAAGGTGATAGCCAAGCGGGAGAAGGCCGAAGAGGAATGGGCTGCACAGGCTGAGGCCATCGAGGCCGGCACGAAGCGCCACCTCTGGGACATCTTCGAGGAAAGGGGCTACATCAAGGATGTCGCTGGGTAATAGCCTCCTCCCCTTGTATCTGGCAGCGTCTGCTTTGCGCATATATGTGCTAACCTCTCTTCTTCCCAGACAGCGCCAGGTGATCCGGGAGATAATGCGAACAAAACGAATAGGCGCCTACGTGGGAATCGACCCGACTGCCTCATCTCTGCATATTGGAAATCTGGTACCTCTTATGCCTTTGTTCTGGATGTATATGCACGGCTACGGAGCACACACCATTGTTGGCGGAGCTACAGCCAAGATCGGAGACCCCAGCGGCAGACTGAAGGATCGCGACCCTCTAGACAAGTCTTCATTGACTATGAACATGACCAAAATACATTTCCAGCTAAAACGACTATGGACGAACGTTGAAGCGCAGGCTAGGCGCCATGGGTACAAGAAGGATTGGGCTTGGACCCGGGCTATCACCAACAACAACACGTGGTGGAACTCGCTTCCTATGCTGGAAGTTTTGAAGAGAGCGGGAACAGGAATCAGGATCGGACCCATGCTGTCTCGCGACACTGTCAAACGGAAGATGGAAGGTGACGGTGTCTCCTTCGCCGAGTTTACTTACCCGGTTATGCAAGGCTGGGACTGGTGGCACTTGTTTTCGAGCCCAGCCCGCGTCCAGATGCAGATAGGAGGCTCGGACCAGTATGGCAACATCATCAGCGGCGCCGAGATCGTCAGGGCTGCGCGGAGCAGCGAGCCTGACCCCGCCAAAATGCTCCCCGCAAACTCACCACACGACGATCCGATCGGCTTTACAGTACCGCTATTGACAGACTCCTCGGGGGCCAAGTTCGGCAAGAGCGCCGGCAATGCTGTGTGGCTCGACCAATTCCAGACGACGACCTTCGACTTGTACGGATACTTTGTGCGGAGACCGGACGCGGATGTCGAGAACCTGCTCAAGATGTTCACGTTCCTCCCAATGGAGAACATCAAGGACGTCATGGAGCAACAGAGCCAGGATCCCTCCAAGCGGGTCGCGCAACACGTGCTCGCCTTCAACGTCGTCTCGCTCGTCCACGGAGAACAAGCAGCCCAAGAAGCCAAGGCGCAGCACGAGAGCATGTACGCGAAGCCTGCGTCGGGTCAGGGATGGGACTACGCCGCGCCAGCCGACGGCCAACCGACCACGCCCAACAACGCGCCTCGAGTGGATATGATCCTTCCTCAGTCTGTAATCATGGGCAAGTCCATCAGCAGCATCCTCTACGCTGCAGGTCTGGCGTCGAGCAGGGCTGACGGCCAGAGACTCGCCGTGCAGAGGGCGGCCTACGTCGGCGGCTCGCCAGGGCAGAAGTCGTCCACCAACAAGGGCATGATGGCTGGTCAGCTGACCTTCACGCCGGTCTCAGTATGGCACCCGGACGACACCAAGAACTTCCTCATCGACGGCAAGCTGCTCATTCTCCGTAAGGGCAAGCACAATATCCGTGTCATCGAGATGGTCAGCGACGAAGAGTACGCCAAGTCTGGGCAGACTTATCCAGGCCAGCCATACACCGGACGTGTGAGGAAGATGAAGCAGGAGCTCGAGGAGCTAGAGAAGCGCGTTGCTTCAGGTGCCGAAGCTTGTTCCGAGACTGCGGCCAAGGATTCAGAGGCTTCCAAGGAGCAAGAGGGGGATAATGCCGGGTTCGTCTTCCCTAGGAAGAAGGGTCCTCATGAGTTGGAGCTCGAGGAGAAGCTCAAGGCGCATAGGAAGTAAAGAACCAGGGGCAGCAGAGACACGCAATCTCTCATGCTCGCATGTAAAACCACTTTGTATATTGGGCATGGCTGGCGGCTTGTACGGATACGAACTGTAATTGTATCATAGAGGACTGACTGCATTGTAACAATACTACACTATAGAGAATCGTGGATATTCCAGCTGTTAAAGTTCATATTTTTCATGTATGTACAGGCTACATTTCCTCTCGATACCCTCTCGATTTCCTGCTCTTCTACGGCACAAGTGAAAAGGGGGTGGAACAAGTGCGGAGCGAAGTTGATAGACGCAGATGGAAGCTCGACAGATAAGGTTGAGCCCAGCAGAGCACAATCCCACCGTAACACAGTAGGTGCCTATAGTTAAGGTTGTAGTTACCCGATTTGGGTTTGGAAGGCACATGGTATAGTGGGGCTCCTACCTGTTGAACTGCACATCGAGTCAACGACAACGTGCCCCCAGGACCCCTCCTTCCAACCATCTGTCACTTACGTTCTCTCAGCTGTTAATAATCCATCCTAGGCGATATCTCTTTGAACACCTCGACACTCCTCTACCATCTAACTATTTTTCTGACCAACGCACTCAAGCAACATAAAAACACACCATACTAATTAACCCAACTTGCCAAACCATCATCACCAGCCTCAGTGCAATAGCTTGATCGGCCCCTCTTCCACCGTCCGTCGCACGAGCCGAGGAGTATCGAGCTTGCGTCATTACAATCACCAAGCAAACGGACGCTCAACAACACTTTGAATCCTCGACCTCCTTCTCCGATTGCTAATATGGCTGACAACGCCGACGCCGGCGAGGTCACGCTGTCCTTCAAGGTCAAGACCTCGGGGGACAAGACACACGCAATCACCATGTCCGATTCCGCGACTGTCCTGGACTTGAAGACCAAACTCGCTGGACCAGACTTCGAGAACATATCAGTGGAGAGGCAACGTCTCATCTACTCGGGTCGTGTTATGAAGAACGACGACGCACTAAAAGTGTACAAGATCAAGCCCGGTAACACCATCCACATGGTCAAGAGTGCTGCGAGTAATCCCTCAGCTGCAGCCTCGAACGCAGCTGCTGCGCCACCAGCGGCTGTCCCCCAGAACATGGCTGCCGGCGTGCCTGCCAACAACCTGCTTGCCGGACTGACTGGCGCACGCTTTGCCGGACATGGTATCAACCTTCCGGGAGCCGCCACGTTTGGAGCTGACGGCGGAGTGAGTACAATGCCTACCTGTCTTGTCCTTTTCGGCATATCCTGCATTCTGTCACTATACTAACTGCGGGCTTACAAGATGGGCGCACCGCCAAGTGAGGATCAAATAGCAGACATGCTTTCGGACCCGACCCTTATGGCCACCATGCAAGAGTACATGAACACGCCTCAGTTCGTGGACTTGATGCTGCAAACAAACCCGATGCTGGCAAACCTGCCCAACGCACGAGAAATGTTGACTTCACCAGAATTTCGCAGAATGATGACAGACCCCGAGTCCCTCCGCATGGCTGCGAGGATGAGATCGATGATGGGTGGCGGCGCTGGAGCCAATGCATTCCCCGCCCCCGGGGTTACCGACAATGCACCAGGCAGTGCGCCGGCAAACAGCAATCCCTTCGGTGCCAATGCAGCGCAGGGCCAACAGTTCAATCCCTTCATGGGTATGGGTGGTGGTGGCTTTAGGGGCGCGGCTGGTGGTGACGGTGGAATGCCAGATCTTGCCCGGCTATTTGCTGCTGCACAGGGAGCTGCTCCGACCCCGGCGCCGAATACTACCCCAGGGGCAGACACCAACGCACAACCTGGCGCGGCCGGCACGCCACAGCAACCCGGTGCCACCCAGGCGAATCCCTTCGCAGCGTTGTTCGGCGGTGCGCCTGGTGCACAGGGGGCGCCAGCCGGCAACCCGAACCCATTTGCCATGCCGGGCGGCATGCCGATCACACCAGAGTCTATACAGGCAGCGATGCGGCTCATGGGAGGGATGGGAGGCAACCAAGGCCAGGGACCTTCTCCACCACCTGGAATGCCCAACCTCACCCCTGAGATGCTACAGCAGGCTATGCAGTTCATGCAGGCAAATCCGGGCTTCGGAGGCGGATTTGGAGGATTCGGTGCTCCGGCAGCTGCACCGCCCGACACCCGGCCACCCGAGGAGGTGTACGCCGAGCAACTGCGTCAACTGAACGATATGGGCTTCTTTGATTTTGATCGCAACGTGCAAGCATTGCGGAGGAGCGGGGGCAGCGTCCAGGGCGCTATCGAGCACCTTCTCAGTGGCCCATAGAGGCGAGTCGCAGAGGGCAACGCGAGATACCAGAGCTCAGGACGCTGAGGTTGACGCTTCGGTGTGGATTGCTCCGGAATGATGCTACGACATTATCATACTAATGAACGTCACTCAACCTCGGGGATTGGATGGTGTTAGTTTGTGAGGCGGTTGAGCAGTTGGGAGTACTGCTTAGGTAGCGAGAGGGGATGGTAATATTCCACGGTCATGGTGAACTGAAGCGTGGCTTCAAGAACTATGTCCGGTGTTCGTGTTAAAACGGGATGGATGCCTGGAGCAGAGAAGCTGGCACGGAACCGTGTCCATCAATAACATGGGGTTACAGGAGGGAGATCAGTGGTGGCAGACATTAGTGAGCCATTAGGACAGCCTCTCTACTACACCAAACAATATCAGTTTACGACGGACACGACGGGTCTATATCGCTATATCATGCGAGCATGTCCAAGTTCAAGAGGTAAACAGTTCATCGTCCGTGACCCTCGGAACAACCTGTCGTTCTGTCATGCTCGTGCCGAACCGTGTCTTCTCTGCAGGCCAGTCGCACCGCATTGAATGTCCCGCGGCCTTGTTGCTGAAGCGAAGAGTTCGTCCGGTGTCACCGTGTCAGGGTGTCAAGCTCTGACCGTTTTCAGCCGGAGTTCGGCGCTACCAAACAAGTAATTTCCTGGCTCGGAGCACCGTTGAGAGGTCGCAGAGTGCAGACCTTACGCATCGAGATCTGGTTGTCCTATCTCATACCCTGTCTGAGATCAAGGCTAGCAGCTGTTCGGGCCGAGTGAGCCACCGTTCATCCGGCTATTTCATCATCGACGACCCATGAATCTATAGCAATGGACCCTCATCGCATCGGCTTCAGCAGAGCCTCACATGGCGGCCTGTTTCAGATATTGAGACCCAAGCAGCCCAAGCAGCCAAGGCGGGCCTTCGCTGTGGATCCTGGTCAGGGAAGCTCATCCGAACTACGTAGCCCACGCAGTGCAACCTACTCCTCGCCATGCATTGATGGTGATCTTCCAAAGGCGGAAAGCTTCTGGAAGCCGTCCTGGCCGTCCATCTTTCCTGCCCTGGCAAACAGAACCACCCCGGCATCTGTGATCTCCGCGTTTCTCCGCCTCCACGGAAAATCTCGACCGCGCATCTCAATGCCCAGTCGTTTCACCTTTTTCTGCCCCCAATCGGCTCTGATTCGCGCGCGGATCCTCGATGGCCATTCGCTCACCAGTCTGTTATCCTCGCCCGTCGTATGGCATCGCGTCTCTGCCGAGCATGCTGGTTGATCTTGTGAGAGATTGACCTGCTCTCCGGTCTCAACCGTCGACTCCCCTCAACTGTCCAGCTGTCCTTGGGAGGGCAGTCGGGCAGTGGAGAAGCTCGACATGAGACACTACGGCGCCGATACGTCCACCGGCTGCACGGTCCGCCTCAGGACCTCGGGCCAGCGCGTGTCAAAGTTGATACCACAAGCGCAAACGAGATTTGCGAGGTCCAGCTAAGCGAACACAGAGCAGAGGCGTCCTTTCACATGCTGCTGTGGTCAATCCAGTCATTTCTTACCCTGCTGGATCTTTCGCCGGACAGGCGAGAAGCCGTCACCATTTGAACCCCCTGAGCATCCAGCCGTCGTCTAACCTGCCGCTTCCGTGTGAGCTGCGAGAGGCTGATTGGCCGGGAAATCTGGGAGGAGCCCGGTTGACGCACATTGAGACAGAGCAACAGCCGTCTCGCGGTCATAATATGAATCCAAGAGCAAGGATCGGCTGGACAAATGCGATCTATCATGGAAGACAGATTCTGTGATCCGATGATCAACCATCGTCAGTGAGAACCATTCCAAAGATGTAACAGCTCCACAACACCGAGACAGCAAGCGGCCTTACAACAGAACTGGTCAGCAAGCAAAACATCCCCATGCTAACCATGTCATGTTGGCGCCGCTTGTTCGAGCCTTACACGGCTATTCTTCCGGCCCCCTGTTCGGCCACCTTACCTTGCGCTTCTTCTGCGCAGAATCTCTCCTCTCCGAGTGTACTGCTACGTACTAGACAGTTCTCTCCGGATATTACGCCTACTGTCACCTTGACGGCCCAGGCATGTTGTCCACTCTCATCCCGTCTCCCTTGTCTTCAAATTCTTCTCTTGCGCCAGAGACACCCTCCTCATCCCGAGAGCACATTATGTCATGGCGCAAAGCTGGCCTCTGGGATCCTTGGTCCCTTGTGTAATTATATGAGAGCCACTTCTGTGACTCCACCAGATCCCGGTGCTCACTGTTTGCAGTTCCGTGAGTTCTACCTCGCGTGCCTTCAGTCGCGCAATATCACTTTTATAAGGATACACGTTTGCAGACTTCTCACCTTTGTCTCCCGATCCCTACCGCTCAACGCAAACCTCGAACTTTCAGATATGTTTTATCTCGAGTATTCTTCGTTCTTTTCTTTTACTGGAATCTCCAGACCCTGCCAACATCTCTATGGTCTCGAGTGATGCCGAGCTTGGCGTGACAATGTCCATAGGGAATCAACGATCCTCTCCGTGAACTCCCGTGATCCTTTGGCCACTTTTTGTTGCCATCACCTCGACACACGTGCGCTCGCAAGATTCCTAGGGTGTTTTCTTCTTTAATTGTGGCCATGAGCTCCTCTTCAGCTTCATCGTCACGCAAGTCGCGTATAGCGGCGAGCGTGTCCAATGTGATGTACACCAATGCCGTGTACTTCCCCAACTACAGAGTGTACAGGGGTGACACTCCGGCGCAGCTGAACTATGGCTGTATCAATCACGTGTACTACGCATTTGCGAGCGTCTCTCCGGACGGCGTAGTGCTTGTAAGTGTCTCCTCTTGCACAAGTTTGCGGGTTCCCTTGGCTAATGCTGTGCTCATTTTTAGCTCAGTGACGTTTGGGCAGATGGTCAAGCCCCGTGTGACGGCGTCGAGGGCGCCTTGGGTTCCTTGATGCACCTTAAGCAGAGGCACCCCCATCTACGCGTAGTACTGTCTATCGGCGGAGCGGGCTCTCCTGAGATATACCCCATCGTGGCCTCGGATCCCCAACTCCGGGACAACTTCGCCCGTTCGGCGCTCGGCTTGATCGAAGCTTCAGGGCTCGACGGAATAGACAGTACGCTGCCCCTTACATCTTCTATCCACCTTCACCTGTGCTCTAGACCGATGTGGGCTCGCTCGTGATCTCGATTGCTGCATGCTAACCGGGGCGGTCTTCTACGTTCAGTTGTCTGGGAATATCCATGCGACGAGCAGCAGGGTTCCGACTTCTTGGCCTTGCTGGCGGCGACGCGAGCGTACCTGCCCGAGGAACAGTACCTACTCACCGCGGCGCTGCCGGCGAACAAGGCGGTGCTGCAATGCATCAACCTCGGCGAGGCCGCCCTCTACCTCGACTTCCTCAACCTGACGGCGTACGACTTCTTCGGCTCGTGGACGCCGAGGACGGGCCACCAGTCGCAGCTGTACGCCATGAGCAAGGACGAGACGTCGGCGTCGACCGGCGTGGGATGCCTGATGCAGGCCGGCGTTCCGGGAAAGAAGATCCTGCTCGGGATCCCCCTCTTCGGACGGAGCTTCCTCCACGCCACGGGGCCGGGACAGAAGTTCAAGGGCGTCGGAGGCGAGGACGGCTCGTTCGAGTACAAGGACCTGCCGCGGAGGGGCACCAAGGAGCAGGTCGACAAGCGCTCGGTCGCGGCGCAGTGCGTCGGCGGGGACGGCGGCTTCGTGACGTACGACAACCCCGACACTGTGAAGATGAAGGCGGCGTTCTGCAAGCAAAAGGGTCTCGGTGTAAGTGATTCTAACCCAGTCGGTCGAGGAATGACAGGTCTTGCTTTGCGCAATAGAGTCGAAAAGGAAAGGCAGGGATGGATGGGCACGAGATCAACAGATGCGCTGGTGGTTCCCAACAGTTTGCTTCGGCCGCATTCCTTCGGCCTGCTCACCACTCCCTACAGCTCCTTACTTCCCTTTTGACTGCTCCCGTCGGCTCACGTGCTTTCTTATCTTGATGTTGAGGCTGACAGTTGGGTGATCCAGGGCCTCTTCTACTGGTGTGCACCTGGCGACGCCAAAGACAGCAAACGCAGTCTGATCGCGTCGGGATTTCGAGCATTGCATAGCTCCTAGGCTTGCACGTCCGAACATAACCGGAAGTTGTCACGCGCGGGTGACCGAACAGAGATAAAACATCACGGCGGATTTGTTCTTTGCTTTTTATCAACGGGTGTTCTGCAGCTAGAATGTGTTGGGCTCGGGTCACACCCCTGGATTGGGTAGGCATGGAATTCCCCCCCTTTGACGGCCAAAAACCCGGCGGAAAACTAGACGAGGAAAACAACGCACTGCACGGAGGTATGATGTCGTACAGGCTGCATATCTATGGACTCGGGGGTCTTGAGTGGTTACACCGAAAGTGGGTGATCGGTTGAGCGGTTGCTCCGGGGTGAGGCCGGTATCCTGCAAGGGATAATCTCCATTGCAGGTTGTTTGCTGCCCTTGTTGACGGTCAGATTTCAGATTTCCTTTTTTTCTTCCTTTTCTTTCCCATGCACATCGCCGGTTGGGAGACTGTCTTTTTGGAGTACAAAAAAACGGAAGCGAAAAATAAAACAAAATAGAAGGGGTTCTGGAATCATGTCATTTGGCGGTTATTTTGCGTGCCACTCTGGCGATACCAACCTGCCTACAACCTGCCTGATGTACCGGCAAGACGGATACATCTGAATGGGCGGGCAATATCGCTTGGGTTGGGGTGGTATTTTTTCAAGACCATGTCGGTAGCAAGAGAGCGGGAGCGGAAATTATTTGAGTCATAGACTTAGAGGATGCGAAATAGATATAGACCTGGGCTTCTTTTGGTACATGTATCTATCCTCTACCGATCGGCCAGTGTAAAGCTTGGAATCATAACGAGGTTGTCTGGCTGAATTCACCTGCTGGATCTCGTCCTTCCATGGCCCCAAGCACAGTGGGCTGGCCTGATCTTGTGGCCCCGAGATACAAGAGTCAACTCCTCGATACCTCGAGGGTGATACTATACTCCTGGTATTCCTCACGCCATGTCGTTGGTGCTTTCCTGACTGTACTCGCGGGATAGTATGGACCCGGGCCTTACAGGCCATATAACCAATTTCAATACGTGCTTTCGGACCTCATCATCTGTAAGACGCCATTTCCAGCCCGTCTGATCGAAATTGCATCGGAAGAAGGCGAGCCTGGTTTAATGGACGACATCGATATTGTGGCTTGCGTTCTGTTATTGGTCTGATATTTTCCGGCCGCAGTTTGAGATTGGGCGCCTGCAGTTCAAATTGACACGTGAAACTCTCGCACTGCACCTCCGTTCACCGAGTTGACCGAGCTCACCGTGGAGACCCCTGCAAGTGCCAGGGTGCGTAGGTGAGAGCTCAGGTAAGCTCCGTGTCACTAACCGTAACGCCGGACTTTCAACCTGCGAGCTTTCCAAACCACATCAACAACCAAACACACATTGTAAAGGAGCAAAATTATGAATATCTCACAGCCTCAGACACAATCTCTAGACTCTAGTAAGTCCAAAATTCGTCCAGATCCCAACACTTACTGACCCATCCCTCCCAGTCGACTACGACCCCATACCGCACTTGAACCTCCTCTTCTCCCACCCGTCAACCGTGACCTCCATCTCCCGCGTCAGCACGACCCTCGTCCGCGAGAAGGATGCCCTCACGACCTCCATCGGCGCCCTCGAGGCCGCCCAGGCCTACTCGGGCCCGGACTCCTCCCTCGAGCGCATGCAGTCCGCCCAGGCAGAGCTAGCCTCGCTCTTCCAGCGGATCGAGTCCGTGCGGGGGCGCGCGCTGCAGACCGAGCGCGACATCACCACCATGACGGCCGACATCAAGCGGCTGGACGGCACCAAGCGCAACCTGACGCTCAGCATGACGGCGCTCAAGCGCCTGCAGATGCTGACAACCGCCTACGACCAGCTGCGCGGGCTGGCGAGGACGCGGCAGTACAGGGAGTGCGCCGGCCTGCTGCAGGCCGTGCTGCAGCTCATGCGGCACTTCAACTCGTACCGCAGCATCGAGCAGATCGCCGTGCTGAGCCGGAACGTGAGCGAGCTTCAGCGGGAGCTCCTGGAGCAGGTGTGCGAGGACTTTGAGATTGCGTTTGCCAAGGGCGAGGTCGCGGCCCGGAAGAACACGCTGGTGGAGGCGTGCCTGGTGATGGATGCGCTGGGGGACACGGCGAGGAGCAGGCTCGTCATGTGGTACGTCAATACCATGCTGCGGGAGTACAGGCAGGTCTTCCGCGGGAACGACGAGGCCGGGAGCCTGGACAATATCGGGAGGAGATACTCGTGGTTCCGGAGGACGTTGAAGACGCACGAGGATGAGCATGCGGGCATCTTCCCGCCGCACTGGAGGGTGAACGAGGTGCTTGCCGCGGCGTTCTGTGACGGGACGAGGGATGATTTCAGGGGCATACTGGAGAGGAGTATGAGGCGACCGGACGGAGGCAAGGTCGATGTGAACCTCCTGCTCAGCTGTCTGCAGGAGACGATGGACTTCGAGCAGAGTCTCGAGAGGAGGTTTGCGAGCGACCCACGACGGAGCATCGACACGCTCAGCTCGGCGGACGAGCGGACGCAGAGCTTCAACGGGTCGATATCGGTTGCGTTCGAGCCGTACCTGAGCTTGTGGGTTGAGAGTCAGGACAAGGCGCTCGCGGGCATGATTCCGCGGTATAAGACGCAGCCGCTGATACCGGAGGATGAGGAGTTTGCGCCCCAGGCGGTCATCCCGTCGGCTATTGAGCTGTTCCACTTCTACAAGCTCACGCTGTCGCAGTGCGCTAAGCTGTCTACCGGGGACCGGCTGTTGGACCTCGCCAAGATACTGGCGAAATACCTCGACGAGTATGCGCAGCAGGTGTTGCTGACGTTCCTGCAGAAAGGTGGGCAACAGGGGCCTCCCGTGGAGGACATCATCCTGGTCCTCAACACGGCTGATTTCTGGCACACGAACACGAACCAGCTGGAGGAAAACATCAAGAAGCGCATCGATCCGGACATGGCCCCCAAGGTCGACCTGTCGCCGCAGTCGGACACATTCATGGGCGTCGCGAGTGCCGCCGTGCTGGCCATGGTGCACAAGGTCGAATTCTCGTGCGAGGGCGCCTGGCGGGAGATGAGAAACACCAACTGGAGCAGGATGGAGAGCGTCAGCGACCATAGCTCGTATGTGAGCGAGCTGATCAGGAACATCAATGCCAAGGCGGAGGAGATCCTGCCGCTGGTGGTCAAGCCGCAGTACGCACGGGCGTTCTGCGACAATGTCGTCGAGCACATGGCCACCGCGTACATACACAATATTGTGCAGTGTCGACCCGTGTCTGAGGTCGGCGCGGAACAGGTACGGCACCCTTCTTCTTTTTTTTTTATGTTGCCCCGGCCAAATATACTGATACCCGCCAACAGATGCTCCTAGATAAATACGTCCTCACAAAGGCCTTCGAGACCCTCCTCTCTCACCACAAGGACTCGCGGTCTTCCACGTCGTCCGCAACCTACACGCCCCCAGCCAGCTTCGTCAAGCGCGTAAATCACTCCATGACGCGCATCGACCCGCTCCTCAAAACCCTGCAAGTCCGCCCCTCGCCGCCCGAGGGGCTGGTACAAGCCTACCTCATCCACATAGGCGACCGGTCCGAGGCCAACTTCCGCAAGATCCTGGAGCTCAAGGGCGTCGTGCGCAAGCAGGACCAGGCGCACCTCGTCGAGCTGTTCGCCGTCCACCGCGACTCGGCGCCCGCGGGGGGCAAGCCGCTCGTGCAGAACTCGCCGCTGCTCACGCCGCTGCAGCTGAACAGTAGCGCGGCCGCAGCCACGATCGGCGGCGGCGGCGGCGGCGTCGGGCTGATGGCGAGCAATGCGGTGTTGCCCGGCATGCCGGCCAAGTTCGACCCGGCCAGCCTCGGGGAGAAACTGCTCAGTGCGGCGAGGGACGGCGTGGAGAGGATGGGGCCCTCGGCCGCGGCGCCGTCGGCTCCGGGTGGTGGCGGCGGGAGCGTGCAGGAGAAGACGACCATCAACGAGAATCTGAAGAATATCGGCAAGTTCTTCCGGAGGGATATTGGAGCCGGCATTGGCGGTCTCGGCGCGCGTTTTGGGAAGAGGGATGTCACGCCCACTGGGAGCCACGAGGAGCAGCGGTGATATTTTCCCTTGGGTGGGAGTGACATATAGACTTATGCTAGAGCTAGAGATATAAATACTACCTAATGAGGGTGTGATCTGTCTTCCCGGTCGTCGTCACTGCGAAGCTGGCCATCTATTATGCTCCTTTTGTCGAATTTATAATTGAATCCCTACCAGCTAATCCACCAGTTAATCCACCAGTTCACATCCTCTCTTGCACATGAGCCGCTCCTGATAATTTAATATATCACGTTATACGATGAGTGTGTGAAGGGTATATGAGAGAGACGTGTTGGTGGTTGAGAGAGGTACTAACTGGTACTGTGTAAGGTTAAGCTAACCCCCAGCCAATCACATTCCAAAGAGCTTTTGGCTGGCTTGTCTGCAATCGACGACATCCTCACATTCCATGTTTGAACTCGGGACGATACATCAACTGGTACTGCGCTTATCGTAACTTACATCCATATAGAGGAGCAAGTCAGGATGAGACTAGGGGAGAGAGAATTACAGCAATGATACTAGACACGTGAACAGAGCGCTCAACCGCCAGTATGATTCAGGGCATCTTCTACGCCCGCTTCTTCCCTACCGAAGGTGATGCCTGACCCCCAACCCGCGCAGGGTCATATCCGGCTTTACCGACCTGACCGGGTTCAGAGCTGTGTGCTGACGGATTTTGCAGGGACAAAAATCTACGCCCAGAGTCCGCCAGGCTGCATCGTTCCGGTCCCGGGCGTGGACAAGCCGCCTTTGTTCGACTTCAACATTCTTCAGGAGTACATCATCCCGCGCAAGTCCTTCTACAACCGCTACATCACAGTAAACGACCCGGACGGAAAGTACTCGGTGCTCGGCTTTCCGGTTTCGATACCCGGGAAGTACGAGCGGAATGAGTTTATCTTCAACTTCGGGCTGGTCGTCGAGGCCGACGTCGACCAGATCCCCTACGAGCCCGTCGTGCGCCGGCTGGCGGTGACGTTCGCTGAGATGGAGAAGCAGAACAACTATCTCAGCCAGGATGTGCGCGACTCGGAATATCCGGATCGGCGGCCTATTGAGTCGCTGCTGGAAATCGTGAAGGAGGACCTGAATAACTATGGCGAGTGCATGATACCGGTCGGTAAGTATCACCCCATCCATCCCGCCATGTCTCGTGTATATCTATCTATCTCTGACTCCCTCCCAGACGAGGCCAACACCATCAACATGAAGCTATTTCCACACCACCCAACGCCGCCAGACGTAAAAGGCTGGCACGTCCCAGTCGCCAAGATGAAGTTCGGCGACATCGTCGACCCGACCTGGGATCTGACGATGCAACGAGTCATCCAGCACATCGACGGCGTAAACGACGTACGCCGCATCGCCTTCGCAGCTGATGTATCGCTTGACCTGGCTCGTCTTGCGCTGCGCCACCTCCTCTATTACGACACCATCCTCCTCCTCGACATATTCTTCTTCGGGTCGTGCTACGCACCCAGGCCGGGCGTGCACGACTTTGTGGCCAACGTCGGCGGCATAGTCGACGAGTGCGCGAACTACGTCTGCATCGGACCCGGCGCGGCCGCCGCCGCCAACGGCGTTGGCACCGCCCTTCCTCCCACCAACGGAGCAGCATCATCATCACAGCAGCAACAACAGGAGCACCGGGTGTCCAACTACCTCCTCATCAAGCTCATGACGAGCTTCTGCGTCGGCAAGACCGTCATGGAGTGGCTAAAGGGCCACATGGACGCCGGCTTCGAGGTGCTGCGGTACATCGACGTGCGGCGCCTCGTCCAGTTCGGCGTCATCAAGGGCTGCCTGTACCGCGTGCACAAGTACGTCGTGTCCAAGCAGTACCTCGCCGCTCTGGCGTCGGGCCAGGCGCACCCGCGTGCGGGGGGCGATCCGCTCCAGAAGTATACCGATGGACGGCACAGCTTCGACCAGATCATCACGGAGCAGAATCTGACTGATGCCGAGATTATGGGCAAGCTGAAGAGTTTCCCGGCGCCGGCGGGGGATCTTACTGTTCTTTATAGATAGTGTATATGGAACAACAGGAGGGAGAGTTCGAGAGTTCGAGAGGCCCGGCTTGCAGACTGGGTAGCGTCTCATTGTAGTACAGGTGGGAGGAGATATATCTGCCCAGGATATCTGTGGATCAGCTTCGCGGTGAGGAACATCGTTGACTAGGATGCCATAGTGGTTACCCAGACTTTCGTCTGGCTTGTACTTCTTAGATATGTCCCACGAGACTTGGATTTCTTTGCCACACGCAACAGCCTAGTCGCAATGTCTCTCAAAACACATTCATACCGATCCATCTCGATACATGCTCGGCCGTGCACCTGCTCCATAGCAGACAGCTTCAACTCGGCCCCTCGCAGGGCTTCACCAAATTGGATCCGTAATAGACATAAATCTTCCACAAATAAAAGAAACATTGAGAAGTGCAATGTTCCTTGTAACTTGCCCGCTGGGTCCGGTCTTTTTTGTTCATATAATACACTCCCCTTCGTTCGACAAGTATCAAACTCTGGCAGAAGATGAAAGTATCCTCCGATCGTACACACCCTCTGCCCAATCCTGCTCAGTCAATATCGACATTGACATCAACCTCGACACCATCGACCTTCCCGCCAAACGGCGTCTGCACCTCGGTCTGCACCCGACCACTCTGCCCCCCGACACTGCCAAACTTGACCTCGGGGGAGAACAAGCCCCCAAATAACGCCCCAGCGGCACCAAACCCAGCCAATCCCCGCCTCGGCGCATCCCACCGGTGCACCGGCGCGCCCAGGACGGGCAGCAACACCGCGCCCCTCCTGTGCAGCACGTATCCCGCGACGAGCACAGCGCCAACCAGCGACAGCCCCGCAAGAGCCAGCACGTCGCCCAGCCCCTGGGGCCCGACGTCCCGCCACCGCCTCCACTCCTCCCCGAGACCGGGCACGTTCCGCACCACCCCGCCCGCGAACCTGCGCGCCACCGCGAGCGGCCCGTCCTCCTTCCTCCTCGCATCCCCCGCCGCGCTGGAGGTGGGCAGGCCGTCCCCGAAACAGGCCGTCGTCATGTCGCTCACGAACGCCTGCAGGTTCGGGTACGACTCGACCACCGCGTCCCGCAGCCACGGCCGCGGCAGGTCCGGGTGGATCATCAGCGCCAGGTACCCGAACGTCACGCAGTCCAGCGTCGTGGGGCCGCCATCCTCGTCGTCCGAGAGGAACCACTTTGTCTCCTGGCTACTGCTGCCAGCGGCCGCCGGGCTCCTGAGATCCTCCAACACGTCCATCACCTGCCCCACCATGGCGCGGAGCCTGATGCGCGCCCTCTGCTCCGGCGTCAGGGTGTCTCGCACGCCTTTCTTCCTGGGTGGCAGGGCCACCCCCTTCGGTAGGCCCGCCGTCTCCTCCTGTGACTGGGGAGGTCGCTCGGCGTCCTCCGCGTCGAGGAGGTCGACGCCGGTGCTGTCGGCCAGGGCGATCCAGGAGCGCCGGACGGCGGACACCTCGGTCCAGCCCAGGGGGAAGGGGAGGGAGGCGGAGTAGGCGGGCCGGACGGCGGCGGTCCAGTTTGCGGTGCTGGCGTAGAGGGAGAGGGAGAGCAGCGGGGCGGCGGAGGCGGCGAGGTGGGAGACGTAGGCTGTCGATTTTGCGAGTTGGGAAGGGGAGAGGTTGGCGTCCGGGGAGCGGAAGGTGGGTGGCGGGTTGGAGGTGAGGTGGGAGATTATGGAGGTGAGGCTGGCTGTCCAGGTTGATGTGAGGGGGTTGTGGAGGGTTGGGAGGCGGCCTGTGTGTCAATGTTAGTATGGATGGCCTCAGGTGGTAGGTGGGATAAGTGAAGGGGACATCCCGCTCCGGGCCGGAGGTGGAGATCCCGGGCCGGCCGGAGCATTCGGTGCGGAACGGAGGCCAAGGGTTCCGGAACTGGGAGAGTTGGGAGAGAGCGGCTTACGTGTGGGAACGGCAGACGGACTGCTGCGCACAATGGTCCACTCAGAGCGATCCAGTGCTTGCGTAAAGTACGCTATTGCAGCGAGGCATTCCGGGTCTAGGGAGGGCAGTCCGAAGGCCGGGCCCCAGACGTGCAGCTCTAGCACCATTGTGAACGTGTGATTCCCAGTATCCCCTATCCTGTGCTCAGTCACACAAGCCCTCGCTTCTCTGAAACTGCGATCTTCACTTGATGACGAGGAGGCTTTCGCTGCTCTTTGTTCGTCAGTCTGGAATAAGTAGAGATGTTGGCCAGCTCGCTAACGTTTCAGCGCAAGATCGACAAGAAGATCTCGGTTGCTCGAATCACGGCTCGCAAGTGGTAAGCGCACGTGGTTGATAGTGGTCTGCTAGCGCCGTGTGTGTGTGTGTGTGTGTGTGTGTGAGACCTTTCCAGGATCCAAGCCGGGTTACCAGTTCTTTGATCCGGCGGGACAACTCCGGGTCCTTGATAGGCGTGGTAGATAACGTAAGGTCAGGAATCGAATACAGATGCCGACCAGCCGATGAAGAGGAGGGGGGAGCTTCGCTCGGATCCGTTTACAAAAAGGTTGTAAACAATAGACTGAAGTGTATGCTGTGTATCTCGGTGGTGCCTCAAAAGTGGTGCCGGTTAAGGTTCAGGATTGCATACTGTGTGTGGTACCTTACAGTACATAGTAAAAAAAAGAGGACTGCATCTGGAAGGAGAGAAATTGAGTTTCGCGAATCCCAACGCCACAGTGCTGCTGGTCGAGAAACAGAGTTCAACCGAGAAAGCTTGGTGTAACGGAGCCTGCTCGCTTATTGGCCCGAACTTGCTGATATGGGATTTGTGGGGGTTTGGTGATCAACTTGGAACTATCAGACGAAGTTGGTGCTGGTTCGAGGAAGATCTGTCTGATCAGACGCAAAGTGTCCAGCTTCCTGCTCTACTGCGTAGGCGATGCTTATAGTGTGTTTAGGGTTGCAAATCCGAGGATGTAGAGTACAAGCTCAAGGTCACGTGTAAGGAAGGTACATGGGCACTCGAGCTGGATTCCGTATTATTGAGAGCAGTGGAGGAGGCGTCTGCAGCCACGATCGAAAAAGGAATCCAGATGGCGCTTGGCCATACCCCGGAACTAGAAAGTGCCACGAAAGCCACCGACTCGGGCCTTCAAGAGGACCTGCGACCATGTCCGGTGGCTGACCTGTCGTCTCAGTCGAGGACGGCGACCTTCTGCCTGATGCGAAATTAGGTACCTATCTATTTTCGTTGTGTTGCTCAAGCATTGCCATTATTTCATTCACATCGGAAAAGAGAAGCATGGATGCAATGATAAGTGCGTGTAACTCAATGAGAGTAGTCCAATTCGTATCCATCTAATGTTTCCTCATATTAGGAAATGCAGTTCTGTCCAGATGCTGCGTCCATGTTCCTCCCTTCGTCCATCCATTCCTGGGTATCGGCGACGAGTGTCTCTTCTGATGACGCCGTGACCAATGCTCTAGTTGTACAAGTGTAACCCTCAACTGGGGAAAAGCCAAATCCTATCCGCTCGTAACCATGCAAATGTCTCGATCATGAGTTATCCCCCCACCAAACAGCAAGGAAATAAAAGGTCGATTAAATATCCGTAAAGCCAAAGATGGTAGTAGTACAATGTTGGAAATGCGTCGAGAGCGCCAAAAGAATATCAAATTAATGATAACCAAAGTGCTGAAATTCCGTGGAGCCCGCTCTTTGGACGCAATGTTGGATGTGGTCGAGATGTTTGTCGGTATTGGGAGGCGGAGTTGCTGGCTGCTGCACGAGAGTAGCGTCCGATGACATGCATATCAGCGCCTCGTCGTACGCAAGGCTGCAGTGAGACTATGCATTGTAGTCGGCTCCTGGCGTATTGCTGAGTCCCGTGAGCAGGCTTGGTGGCTGCAAGTAATACGCGCTGCTGACTGCATGCTCGTCGTGCCGGTTGTGACCTTGCTCGGAGGTATTTCAAGTCCCTGCAGCCAATTGATGACTCGGCCCGCAGGCTGGTCCGAAGAGCTGCAGACGAGCCCTCGCAGCCTCGCACTTCATTGCCAGAGTTGTGGAATATTTGCGTATGCGTAGTCCGGCGTTCTTCATTATATGGAAGGACCAAAAGTGTGTATCGGCAGTATTGTTATGAGTAGGTAGGCATATATGCCCAATGCTGAAAGCCACTCCCTCTCTAACCCCTTTTGGGGAGAGGAGGCAGAGGCCGACTCGGTGGTGGGCCAGGGCAGGGCGGGAGTTGCGAAGGGCGTTGAGCAGGCATTGTGAATGTGAGGTGTCGAACTGTCTTGAGAAGACGATTGATGTTTGGGGTCCAAGAACTGGTGAGAACCGGTTGAGGCGTTGAGAGTGTTGCTTTGAAGGGAGACTTGGAGCAAGTAATTATATCCCTTTAATAGAGTAGAGGAGAGTATTGTCCAGAGAAGAGGAGTTGGATCAAGTTGTCTGTCTTTTTGGTCCGATGGTTGAAACTTCGAGCCAAGCTCTGGGAGGAAGGGAGAGGGAGAAGACAGCCTTATGTAGAAGTCTAGCATGTCATGTTCAATATTGCTTTGAGATTGCCTGCCCGTACTTATTCCAAGGCAGATCTAGTGGAAGGCACGGAGAAGGTGAGCTTGACAGGGGTGGTGCCTGGCTGGGTGGGGTGGGGTTATGACTCTGAAGTACCGGTACGTATTTTGCACGACAGTGGAGCTACAAGGACCTCATGTACCGCGTAAAGTGGCTTCGTCGAGCAACCCACCAATTTCGACCCCCTGTCAGCCCCCCAGCTGTCCAGGTACCAAAATAAAAGACCACATGAACGAGGCAAGGAAGCGGTGACGCAGCCGAAACAGACGAACCCCTGTCAATCAAGAACATCGCTGCCCCTGTGACAGAACAACTGGAACAGCGCACTGGCAGAAGTACTTCGTACCCGAGGCCAATCTTTGATTTACTTTGGAGGAGCTGAAGCCGACAGCGAAATAATTGGAAATAGTGCTACGTACACAGTATAACGCCCCCGGAAATAGCGGTCGGTTGGAAGGCTGGAAAGTTCGGCTATCCCCAAGTAAATGAAAGTGATCGCGATCGCTTCTTTTCTCCTGTTCGATTTGATTTCGATCACTGCTGTGAGGGCGCAGTTTCACGCACAAAACATTGGCAATTGTGCGCGTTCGGCTCCAAAGACCCCCATGCTTGCCGTGCCTAGCTCGCCGCCATGAATGAACATGGCCGTCTCCGGCGTTAGTGGAAGCATTGAGCGTCCGCAAAGAAAATTGCTGTATTTCTCCACAGCCAATTTCAACATTTTTCTCACCGTTAGGCAGCTCGGTCCAGGCAGATCCTGACTTAGCTCTGCCCTGAAATACAAGTATCTGCGTCATCCAGGTCCGCAAGGCAAACCAGGGAATCCTGATTCACCGTCGAAAGGAAGAAAAAAATTCCTTCTTTTTTTCTTCTTTTCCCCTTGTTCGTTTCACTCATCTCCCGCAGCAGCGGGACCCCGGCGTCGGTTTTTGCGGCGTGTTGTTGAGGCTCGTGAAAGTGCCCCGTAGATTCCCAGCCTTGATACTTCACTTACACATGTACCGTATCCGGGGGTGGACAAGCAGCGCAGAGACCTCCCCGTACTGCGCAAATTGGACCCCCTATTTAGAAACATGAACACGACAGCGCAAGCATGCAAACGAGTAAGAAGGTCAAAGAAAGTAATCCAGCGGTCGAGACATTCCAAAGCCACTTGCAGATCTACAGTGTGTACTTTTTGCCTTTGCAGATTGGAGTTTGAGCCTCTCTCGAAGCGCTGTGAAACAACCTGGTCTTTCCATGGACGGTCCTTTTAGACACGTCGCGTAATCTACATGCCAAGTAAGCGAGAATGTATTCTCGTTTGCATTTCTCGTTTACGGTACTGCGCCGCCGTGCAAGTAGCCCAGTTACCACCTCTGCGAGACGATCCGAGCTCATGATGCGCAATGCGCACGCCGAACCGTGGTTTTGCGCACCCTGAAACATGCTGATAGGCGCGCGGGCGAAGCTCAGAACAGCCAAACGCAAGGAGGTTTCTGACCGCAACCGAGTCAACAGACACCTCAGCGCCGTTCCGGTGATCTCGACCCCTAAACGGACCCAGAAACTGTCATGATCCGGAGTTTGCTCAGGACCGAAGGAGGAGCGGGAACGGGATCGCCATCGCTATCGCCCTTGACCTAGCACTCATTTGGAAGTGCTGACAGATCCAGGGGTGCATGATTCAGATGATCTGATTCAGCTTGTTTGTCGAAGTTTGTAATTCCCCATGGCCTAACTAACAAGTCCATGTTCGGATATTATCACATTCGGGTAGGGCAACCTTGTTTCCTGCAGGGCAATCTGCAGATCGTCCGAACATGGCATGACTTCGTGACAGTTATCAATGTTCGTGATCTCGTCATTTACACCCGGGACACGATGTGCCCGGTATACAACGATACTGCAGGCATAGCTCAAAGCGGTAATACAATCGGACAATAATACAATGTCAAGTGAATCATGACTCACCCCGTGGGTATCACTCTGTCCCGTTGAGGTCATCAGGCTGAGACCATGAAGGTCTCTTGAAGGCGGCCGCGTGGGGTAACAACAATCTCGGTGCAGCACTCTCCGAGCTGGTTGAAAAGCTGGAGTCTCGGTCAGAAGCATCAACTGGAAATAGATGCTGTAGGTACATGCATGTTGCTTTTACTGTGTAGTGTTCCAAAGCGGGTAGAGCTCGATCGCGGGATATCCCTGGAGATGCTGCATCTCAGCATGTATTTTTGGGCGCTTATCGCGAGGATCTGTGCGACGCGATGCAATATCGGGGCGAATATACTACATCGTGATGGCGAGCAGTTTAGCCTTCTAAGGAGCCGCTGGCGCTTATAGATACGGACATCCGTTGTGCTTCTCATAGAAGCACGGGTCAAAGACATTTTTTAGCGCTTGCTTGTTTGCTTCGGCTCGAACATCACGTTCTATCCGGGGCCGAAATATCTTGATGCCTGTTGCTTGATCTCGAAGTCGTGACTGTGCGTCGTCACGGCGCTTGTTGAGGGAGGCACGACGCATAATGGGTCGCTTAGACCGCCAATTTGGGATTGCGAGCGTCTTCCGGAGCGCTTCCTCGATCTAGACACCATTGGGGGTTTGGTATACCCGTATCTTTGCTTTGCGCGTCTGGTATTAGCATTCTCAATCGTATGTTACATGTCGTAAGGTAAGGTAGTCGAGAAGGTTGGTGGACACATGACAGCTCGCTGCATTGGCCCGCGCCGGTGACGGGGCCCGCAAGGAAGGTACGACGGGACGATGCGTTTGTGCATCACGCCCCGTTGGCACCCCTTTTACGAACGATGGGAGATTTAAATCAAATGGGCTCTGTCAGCATGATTTCTGGCCCAGGTACTCCCACCGCTCAAAGGCTCTGCCGCATCTCAGCGTCTTCCGAAAGCGGGCGACAAGTGACAACAGCACGCACAATCATGACAATCCGTTCGAGTGTTCAGTGATGGTCACCGCTGATCCGTTTCTGGATCATGAATATCTGAAACTGTCTTTCACATGCAATATCTTGATCTGCGACCCGGCATGACATGATCTAGCGTCCTCGGGTTAGATCTGAATCATCTGATCAATCCGCTCCTCTCCCGTTGTGCAAGCCTTCAAGATACAAAGTCATACGTCACTATCCAGTCATTTGCTGTGGGGAAGATATCTCTAGGCCTTGCGGACAGCGCGGATGTTGGAACTTGATCGATATCGGCTGCATCAATGGTGAATTGGGATTCGGTATCTCATCGATATGGACCAACCACGTGTGCCATATTCACCCGAAAGGGGTGTTTGCTGCCTATCTGCCACCATATACATGGCAGAATACGTATCCACACAACCACATTGCGAAATCCGCATCCCAGTCGACTGTGAGCTCGATATCGGTGCCTTCAATCTCGCCGTCATCAGTTTGCAGCCCTATAGGATTCCTCGGGAGATCCTGTGGCCCGGCCAACCAATGGAGGACAGCTCTGGAAGTCGCCTAGAGATCAACAAGTACCGGTACGAAGCGAAGCTGCATCTACCTTAGGCTGCAACTCCGAAATGCTGCCGTCAGCAGCCACTTGGCAGAAGAAGGCTGTGCTACACCGCATCTACGGTTGCCATTACGAAGTTGTTAACTGCTGCACATGTCAGCAAGCCAGTTCCCCAGTGGATGAATGCTATCTGCGACGTACTCATCAATATCACTGATGTCGATTTGCGCAAGGACGAAGCGTTACTGAGTGCACTACCAGAGTTTCCACCAGAATGTCTGCTTATTTTCTCCAACCGTGGTTTGTACATACATCCTGACAACCTCACCGCCATTTCTGCGTATTCAAATCCTGTTCCGGTCGCAGAAAGAGGTCAGCTGGCCCTCCTCCATCTGGGCACACAACACCGAGCCGGCTCTACGGCTTCAGCAAGGCCGCGCCTTTGCGAGAGGGGTTTCCGAAATCCGTCGGCGGATAAGTCGGCGTGGCTTACTGCGCAAGTTCTTGGGTTCGTGTGGTCACCAATCACAGCAAGAGCAAAGCACTTGGGCACTTTGAAGTTTGAAACAAGGAAACGCTCGGATCACAGGCCCTGGAGAAGCTGATTTACCCCTGTCCACCACGTGGAAAATGACTTTGGTGGCGTGGAATGCAGCCCCTGTCGATCGCAAGGGTGTTGAATCCACACTCTCACTTTGGGAAAAGGTACACACACCTAAATCAACCACCGGGCCCGCGGCGGCTCCGGGGTCCAGCTGGAGCCACGCGGCGCCATGTTGCTTTGGGACTCTCTTGGAAGGGCTGAAGGGCTAGAACGCACAGAACAAAATAGTTCGGGCTTGGGACAATTTGTGTTTTCTGCTTTTGGCGACGGTCGCAACGTCACAAGTTTGCGTCCTGTCCCAGGAGATGAGACCGACAGGAGGCCGCTACTGCAGGAACAAAGGGGACGAGAAAACCAGTGGCAAAACCAACGAAGCCGACCCAACGGAACGGTCAAGACATGGAAGAAGCCACGAGGTCCGTAGCCGTAACTGCCGTGCTGACCGCCCTTGTTTCTTTGTTATTACTAGCTCATCCCGTTACATGTCCTCCGCCTCCTCTCTGGCTTTGTGCGAAGGCTGATACAGTTCAGTATATGCACTACGCGCAAGACAATACTCAACTCGGGCATTTCCAGAAGATCCAAGAAAAGAACTCGTCGTTTCGGTTCCATATAGCACCGGCGTGGGGTGATTTACCCGAGATGGTGTTGAGAAGGATGACGACAGATGAAGAGATGAAGTACCCAGGTACCCCCTATACTGCGTAGTAGTTACTGTACACTCGGCTGTCAGGCCGAGGCACCATCTCGTCCGTTGCAGTGGTATCCCATTTGCTGTAGCGGATCCAGAATCTGTTGATCGTCCATCCGATGCTCCCATATTCCTGATTTCACCGCCTTGCGCGCGCACGATTCAGTATCATGCGGACGATTTAATCAATCGTTCCATCCCTTCTAGTTCGGCATCCCACATGGCACAAAGAACCCTTGCGTTCTGGGATTGTGGGGTATATTTCTTTTTCTTTTCCCCCGTCTTGGACTCCGTGATTGGGCAGGTCTTGGTGCTGTCGTATCGATGCGTTGGCTCGGAGGCTTAGACATGTCATGACGAGGCTGCTTACTGCGTTTGTACAGTACCTACTAAAGCTTGGTGTGCTTTCGTTCTTTGTTTAACATGTGGACAAGATACCTATCAGTTTACTATCGCAACAGTCTTGCGGCTTATAGATCGTACGATTTGGAGCTGATATTGCTGATGCCTCGCATGCTGGGCCGGGACATGGGTGGCTGATAGCTGCCGTCGCAGCGGTACTTTTCAGAAGCGGTATCCCCGGTTCCGTCGAGGTACTTCTGCAACAAGTACACACACTCCACATGCGGTTTACCAGGGCCACGGCCCACACAGGTCTGGATCAGCTTGGGCGCGAAGAACAACGAAAGTTCTTTTTCAGTCCGTGATGATGCTAGGGCAATGACTTCATTCGGGGTAGGCACCGTGAACCGTGATAGGTGTACGAGTGATCATGCCGATGTCGTACGTGCCTACCTACCCAGGTAGTTTGTTAGCGCAAACGGTAGATTCACACTCCTGATAATCACACACTTTCCACAGCGGTTCGCAATGGTACTGGCCGTGACGAATCTCGGCACTATGTGATGGGATATGTGATGAGAAATCCATAAACCACAGAACCGGAGAGCGGGATCACATGATGACTCCTTGATCATCACCTGGTCATTCCAACCTTCAATTCTTCTTCACCGCTGGTGATAGACAACGACTCGCAAAACAAAATGTTTCACCAGTCGCTGATCTATTTGCGCAAAAAGTTGGTCAATTGGCCCCAGCTTCCAGGCATCTGAGCTCTGTTGGGATCGCCGATGGTCCAGTTTTGGCCGTTGAAGAATTCAGGGACTTCTTCTGGAAAGAATTTTGTTCGGGAGCTAAGGGAAGCCCCATCAATATCCGAGGTTCGATACCATCTTGCTCACTGCTGCCGCCTCGGCGATGTTTGATGAGGTCCCGCCTGGAGTAAGATTTGCCGAGCATCTTGTGATGTAAAAAATCCACTGCCGTTCACCAGAATCAAGTACTGCGACTCAGCAAGCCACAGCCCGGCCCGACAGCCGCCGGACTTACACACAGCCCTATCGCACTTCATTGCGAAGTGGATAATCCGGTCCGGTACTTCGCGATCGTGAAAACAGGCCGGGCCAATCCACAGGCTCTCTTGGCGCTTCATCTAGGCCCTTCGACTGACGTGAGGACATTGAGCGATCATGCGCTATGTGTCCATATCGTCTGCACCCTCTGCAGCCGGCATCTGTGTCGAGGTGATCCAGTTGTCCATCACAGCCTGATTCGCAAGTTGTGAAGTCGGCAGAGACTTGCTCGTGACCGCTCGAGCTCCTCGACCGGAACCTCGCCGCTTGACCACCAAGCATAACACTCGACCGTAAATGGCAAAGCCTTGGTAGGATATGTCCATGGCCATCTTCTTCTTTTCGTCCGCGGGTTCGTGGTCGGTTTCCTTCTCAGCGTCCCTTTCTTTCCGACGCTTGGACGGCCGATCGTCGACGAATAGCTCGTCGCTTCCGGCGTCTTCTTCGTCCTCTCCTGACAGGTCTAGCTGGATAGCATCCACGGGGGCGTAATCCTCGTCGTCGCCGTGATCAGAGTCTATCTCCTCACCGCCATTAGCAGCCCGTGGCTGAGTCTGGCCGCGTCTCCTCTTTGACCGCCCGGTAGCGACGGGATCTGACTCAGTTTCGGCCTCTGTCTCAGCCATGGTTGGGATATCGTCCAATACAATAGCACCATCCTCGTCGCTCTCTTCACGTCTGAGCACCGGGGAGCCTGAACCGTTGTACAGCTCTTCACCGCCTTCCACATTTATCGGCGCCTCGCGGGATGCACCGCTGAGTCTGGTGGAGTTTGATATGAGCTTTGTCTGGGTCTTGTCTCTAAAGTGCTTGTGCTTGTACAACAGCGAGTGCCGGGTGTTTGTCTCAGTGAGGAATATTGAGACCTCAAAGTCGTCTGATGGATCATGCGTAGATCATGTTAGTGACTCGACATTTCAGGTCGTGCAAAATGGCTTCCGTACAGCCGCAAACGCCGCAAAACGCCTCCAGTCGAGGCTGCTTGCCAGATCACGCCACTTGGCGCGATTTATGAGTTGGCACTGAGTGATGGACCGGGCAAAAGTGAAGGACAGCCACCAACCCGACGTAACGACATCTTTGATGTTCTTCTTCTTGGACCCCTTCTTCCTGCTTCGTTCACGCTCCTTCTCCTCCCGCAGCTTTGGTAGGACCAAGGGCCGAACGGCTTCGATAACTCTGGGTAAGACCGGGTCTCTAGGGTTGAGAAGCCAAGACTGAGCAAGGGCAGGGTTGTCGAGATATATGCGACATTCTAGCACTGAGTATTTAGTTATCCGGAGATAACGCCGTATTGGTGCCATACCAGCTCTGAAAGGGAAGAGACGGGCTGGATATCTCCAAATCAATTGAAGTTGCACGGATATGAGGATTCAAGTGAGAAGACGTGGTGAATATGATAAGAGTGAATGTAGCATGTACTCATAGATGATGATGTAAGTCTAGACGGAAGAATTGTGGGTCTGTTAGCCTTGCATATCGTCGCCTGTAGCCTTGCGATACTATCGCCAAATTTCCCAAGGGTCCTATTGCGACTCGATCCGAGCTCGACAATCCAACAGAAACACGGCTAGTGAGCCCACAATGCGCTGTAGGAGACCATGTTGAAGAGCGCCTGGGCTTCGACGGTGAAGCTGCCTAATTCGACATTCCCGTAAGTACTGCGGTATTACCAGCACCATACCTCAAGCAAACTTTTGACACAGTCGTTCCGCAGAGTACGGCCAGACCCAAAACTCACCGGCCGGTATATCAAACGGAGTGCAGACGACTTCTACAAATGGCAGGAGGCTCATAGGCCCGCGGACAAGGAGTTCCGTCTCCACGATGGCCCTCCGTACGCGAACGGCGACCTGCACGCGGGCCACGCACTGAACAAAGTCCTCAAGGACATTATCAACCGAGTAAAAGTCCAGCAAGGGTATCGAGTTACCTACAGGCCAGGATGGGATTGTCATGGCCTTCCCATCGAGCTGAAAGCTCTAGAGGCTTCCGGCGACCACAAGAACATGACCTCGTTGGAAATACGAAAGTCCGCCCGCGAACTCGCTCTCAGGACGATTGACAAGCAGATGGAGGGCTTTCGCTCGTATGGCGTCATGGCTGACTGGAACGGACGCTGGACGACTATGGATAAGGACTATGAGCTCCGACAACTGCGGCTCTTCCGGAAGATGGTCAGCCGCGGCTTGATCTACCGGAAGTTCAAACCTGTCTACTGGTCGCCCTCGTCCGGGACCGCTCTGGCTGAGGCGGAGCTGGAGTACAACGACAAACACGTGTCGTTCGCCGCCTACGTGAAGTTCCGCATCGTCAACGACTGGCGGTGGACGCTGGGATTGAGCACAGAAGAGGTCCCGTTGAATCTGTACGCCATTATCTGGACGACAACGCCATGGACGCTTCCGGCCAACAGGGCCATAGCGGTGCACGATGATCTCGACTACTGTGTCGTCAGATGGCAAGAAGATGCCTACATCATCGCTAAGGAGTGCCTGTACGCTGTTGAGAAAGCGTGCTTCAGTACCGACGACTTCACGGTCCTGCGCACTGTCAAGGGCTCGCAACTAAGACACCTAGAGTACCTCAACATCCTTCGAGGCAAGGGCGCCCCGGCGCTGCCGATCATTCACGCGCCCTTCGTATCGTCGGAGTCGGGAAGTGGACTGGTGCATTGCGCTCCGGGTCACGGTTTCGAGGATTACGAAGTGTGTCTGCCTTACAAAATAGAAGTCGCGGCGCCTGTTGACGCGAATGGATGCTTCACTGCCGAGGCGTATCCGCCAGATCCTTCAGCCCTAGAGGGCAAGTCCGTCTTCGGCGAGGGCAGCAAAGCGGTCGTCAGCCTGATAGCACGGGACGTCATGAACCTGGCGCGGTACAAGCACAAGTATCCATATGACTGGAGGACGAAGCAGCCCATCATTGTCAGAGCGACGGCGCAGTGGTTTGCCGATGTCGCACACATCAAGGAGCCGGCCCTGAAGGCGCTCGACGAGGTGCGCTTCGTGCCGGAAAGTGGCCGATCCCGGCTGGAGGCCTTCGTCAAGGGCCGGAGTGAATGGTGCATTTCCCGGCAGCGAGCCTGGGGAGTACCGATCCCAGCTCTGTACGATGCCTTTGGTGATGCTGTCATGACTCAAGACTCACTCGACCATATCATCAAGGTCATCGGGGAACGGGGAACTGATGCTTGGTGGTCTGATGCTCCTGACGATCCCGCGTGGATTGCCCCGACTATCCGTGGCCTGGGGAGATATGTGCGTGGCACGGACACTATGGACGTCTGGTTCGACAGCGGTAGCAGCTGGACATCTTCCGATAGTCAAGCTGACGTTTATCTCGAAGGCTCAGACCAGCACCGTGGCTGGTTTCAGTCCAGTCTCCTCACACGAGTTGCTGCCCTGGTTCAACCCAAGACGGATAGCAGCACAACGCAGATCGGCCTGTCGCCGTTCAAGACGCTCATCACGCACGGCTTCACCCTAGACTCCGAGGGCAAAAAGATGTCCAAGTCGCTGGGCAATATCGTATCACCAGCAGCTCTCATGGACAGGTCGCAGCTGACTGGGCCAATGGCAGCCAAAGGACGCCGAAGTTCGCGGATGGATGCCCCGGGACCGGACGGCTTACGTTTCTGGGTGGCCAGCAGCGACTACACCAAAGACGTGGTGCTCAGCTCCACAGTGTTGCAGTCTGTCAATGCGTCTCTCATGAAGTACCGTGGCCTCATCAAGATGCTGCTCGGATCCATGGAGCCTCAGGCGCGCGAGCTGCCGTTGACGGTCCTTGACAACATCGCGATCGTCCAGATGAAGGATGTCGTGGCCGAGGTTGGTAGACTTTACGATAACTACGAGTTTCAGAAGGTAGTCGGCGTTTTGAACCGGTGGATCGTTCAGGACGTGTCCGCGTTTTACATGGACGCGCTGAAGGATAGGCTGTACACCGTTGACGGTGGTGGTGTCCTTGAAGCCGTGTTCTTTGGGCTCATGAGGATGCTGGCTCCAATCACGCCGCTGCTCGTCGAAGAGGCTTGGGACTTTGCGCCGGCGTGGTTGAAGGAAGATCCGTAAGTCGTCGCCTTGGCCTGGAGTCTAGGACCAAAATGTCTAACAACAGAAGCAGGAATGTCATACACCCCCTCCACCAGCTCTACTCAGCCCCTTTAATCGACTCCCGCCGCCTAAGTGACGAAGCCCGAGTCCGCGAGGCATTACCAGGCGTCACAGCCGCCCACGCCGCCTGCCTAGCAGCCATGGAAATTGCGCGGCAATCAAAAGTCCTCGGCTCCTCGCTTGGCTGTAACGTCGTCCTCGAGGTGCCTGCTGACAGCAAGGCACTGAAGGTTTTCAAGTCGCTCGAGTCGGAGCTGGCAAGTATTCTGGTCGTCTCGGATGTCCGGATCACGACGGACTTCGTCATCGAGGAGATTGCATGGGCGTTCCAGCAACCCTTTGCTGTGTACGGAGACGACTGCAAGGCGTGGGTGCTGCCGCCGACGAAGCACAAGTGTCCTCGCTGCTGGCGACACGTAGCCGAGAAGCAGGACGAGTTGTGCGGACGGTGTGTGCGGGTTGTTAAGAAGGCTATGTAGGATATCTGAAAGCAAAAATGTAACATACTGCTGTATATATAGTGGCTCATAGATAGATGTGTAAGAGTAAATGCCACTCTCTCTGTGCGCATCGACTGGCAGGTTGTGTCAATATTGTACCACTGCCAGATTGACTTCCATGATCAGCGATCAATGCATTTCCTTGATGGTCTCAATGCTCATTATATCGTACACGCCATTCTAATGCCATCCCATCGTACGTCGTCTTCCGACTCGGGCCACATCTTTTCATATCTGCCGTATCTCCTTTCCAACCATCTCGGGCCTCTCAACCTCCCACTCATCCCTCAAAATCGCAAATGTCAGGTCGCAGACCATCAAGCTCAGGCCCAGCCCCCACACCAGCGTGATGGCATAGAAGAAGTTTGCATTTCCGCTCCCGGCATATATCCACAGGTGATAGAACGCCGGCCCGAGGAAGGTGGCATACATCACCACGGCCGCCACCACAAAAGTGTACCGCATAAGCGGGAAAACATGTCGATACAACGGTACCATGGCCAGGAAAAGCGACATGTCAGCTATACTAGGATAGGGCTTGAAGATTGCGAAAATACCCAGAAGCAGCGTCAGAACGACCAAAGGCTGGGTGCGGATACGGACGCACAAGCCCCCGACGTAGGAGGAGAGATGGAGCCAGAAGACGGCGAGGAAGAAGGACCGGAAGGAGTCGAACATCTCGATGAAGAAGTACCACCACAGTCCCACGTTGGGCGTCAGGTCGGATAGGGTGAGTTGCACGCCGTAGGTGGAGGAGAGGAACTCCCAGGAACCGGTTATGAGGTAGGACATGCCGAAGAGGGTTAAGAGGGCGCCTGATACGACCAGTATGTGCTTAAGCGTGAAGGCCACCAGCGACTTTTGGGAGTGAGCGGCTTGTTGGCGGTCGTAGCTGAGTAAGAGCAGAGGTGGCAGCAGGAGGAGCGGATACATAGATAGGTAGGATGCGAAGGAGAGGGCAATCATGGCGCCGATGGGGGCGCCGGAGATGGCTTTTGCTATGGCGTGGAGGATGGCGCATGTCGTGAAGACGCTGGTCGAGCGGCCGAGGCAGGTTGCGATTGTGAACGGGTTGAATAAGTAGCTACACGAACACGATTAGCAGATGATGCCAAGAAGCTCAGGTTGAACCAGGAGCCATACACTGCCGCGATGACCAAGCCACTCCAGCGCTTTTCTCGGCGCGGAGAGGTGAAGAGAGCCGACGAAACAGCTTCCCCGGAGTCTGCTATTTTCAGGAGGGCATCGGCGCTCAAAAGGTCGGAAACGATGTAGAGGAGGTAGGTGAAGATCGGAAAGCTTGACGAGCTCGGGAGGAGGGAGAATAGCGGAAGAAAGAGAGGCGCTTGGTGGTAGACACCTCCGTCGTAGGGAGAGACATTGTGGTTATACAGAAAGAGACCCTCTTGCACTATAGTCTACAGGTTAGTACCAGTATATATCCCGAGGACTCTCTGCGGGCAGCAACTTACATCTTTTGAAGCTCGTCACCGGGGTCGAGATCTCGACGCGGCCTGTAAGGAGGTCGGGCAGCGCCGGAAAGACGGTAAAAAGAGCAAGTCTCAGGACGGCGGCGCCGATATACAGGCCTGCCGTCCGGCCCAATGTTACCTTTCCGCCATTCATCGCTCAATTGCCATGGCAGAACGGGAAAGGAAAGTGTCCAAGGTGCAAGGGGCGCTTCAGTCACGGAGTGTTCGAGAGGTTACAACCCTGTCATGACAGCACTGCATCCCTCCTAGTTAGGGGACTTGCCAGTTGGCACCCACAGCTCTCACGGTAACCTGCCAAAGACACCAGGTGGCTGCCAGCTGGCCACCAGAGCGACTGATTATCGATAAGCGAAGCGGTGAGGTCGGGCGCAAAATTTGGGCAGCGGCCGTCAATCGAACTTTTTTTCTTCCGTCGCAGACCCCGCCGGCCTTGATATTTGCACCAGCGAGTTGCGATACCCATTTCGCATACTCTTCAACAACGACAACTCAATTCGCAATGCCTCAAATAAAGAAGAAGGGCCAGTCCGGCGCGGCCAAGAACTACATCACCCGCACACAGGCCGTCAAGAAGCTGCAGATCAGCCTACCAGACTTCCGAAAGCTCTGCATCTGGAAGGGAATCTACCCCAGAGAACCCAGGAACAAGAAGAAGGTCTCCAAGTCCGTCACTGCCTCGACAACCTTCTACTATACCAAGGACATCCAGTACCTGCTCCACGAGCCTCTCTTGCAGAAGTTCCGCGACCAGAAGGTCCTCGAGAAGAAGATCTCCAAGGCCCTCGGCCGCGGCGATGTCTCGGATGCTGCACGGTTCGAGCGCAATGCTTCCAACCCAGAGAAGACCGGAAAGCCGCGCTATACCCTTGACCATGTCATCAGGGAGCGGTATCCGACCTTCATCGACGCCGTGAGGGATCTCGACGATTGTCTGTCCATGCTCTTCCTCTTCGCCAACCTCCCTTCGACGTCGACCGTTCCCGCAAAGATGATTGCTCGGTGCGAGCGTCTCACTCTCGAGTTCCAGCACTACCTTATCCTGTCTCACAGCCTGAGGAAGTCTTTCCTCTCGATCAAGGGCATCTACTACCAGGCAAATATCCAGGGCGAGGATGTTCTCTGGCTGGTACCGTACAAGTTCAACCAGCGTGTCGTCGGAGATGTCGACTTCCGCATCATGGGCACCTTTGTCGAGTTCTACATGACCCTGCTGGGTTTCATCAACTACAGGCTATACACTTCGATTGGCCTCAAATATCCCCCCAAGTTCGACCAGAGCAAGGACGACCAGGCTGGCGAGCTGGGTGCCTTCACTTTGGAAGGTCTTAACCCGGTCGCGCAGGAGGACTCTGCCAAGCTCCTGACCGGTTCTGCTGCCGAGCACGGACCCGATCCTAAGGTCCAGGATGCGGTCAACAAGCTTGTCCAGCAGCTGAAGGAGGGCGACGAGGAGCCTCAGGACGAGGGGACAGCTCCTGCCGCGGACGGCGAGGAAGAGGAGGAGCAGGCGACCGAGGGTATCGACAAGTTCGAACCGGCCGCTCCCGGCGGTGATATTCTTCCCCAGCCCTCGTACAGCACCAACGACCCCGCCCAGCTCTTCTCAAAATGCACAATCTTCCTGTCGCGTGAGACGCCGAGGCAGTCACTCGAGTTCATCCTCCGAGCATTCGGCTGCAAGAGGATAGGCTGGGACGCTGTGCTCGGCGAGGGCGCATTCACCACAAACGAGCTGGATCCCTCCATCACACACCAAATCGTTGATCGGCCGCCTATTCAGGCTGTTGTGAACGAGGATGGAGACGGAGAGGACAACCAAACCTCGCAGAAGCTCGCCCCTAACCAGCGGGTGCCCGGCAGGATATACGTCCAGCCGCAGTGGGTGTGGGATAGCATCAACGAGGAGGAGCTGCAGCGGCCCGACTTGTACGCACCTGGTGCCCAGCTCCCGCCTCACCTGAGTCCGTTCGTCCAGATGAAGCAGGGACAATACGACCCCACGGTGCCGCTTGAGGAGCAAGAGACGGAGGCCGAGGCCCTTGACGCCGACCTTGCGGACGGAGAAGAGGGGGCTGACGTCAAGGAGATCACTGATGGCGCCGAGACAATGGATGTTGCCGAGTCGGAAGAGGAAGAAGACGAGGACAACGACGAGGAGGAGGAGGAGGATGCTGAGGAAGACGAGGAAGACGTCGAGGAAGGGTCTGGCGACGAGGCCTCGGCTGCTCTGCAACGCCAGATCGAGCTCGAGGCCGAGCTTGCGGGCAAGTCGGTCAAGGCCAGGGAGCAGGACCCGAAGACCAAGGCAAAGCTCGAGGCTCGCAAGGCGCTCCAGAAGAGGGCCAAGGAGGAGGCCGAGGACCTGGAGAGGGCCAAGGGCATGTTGAGCAAGAAGAAGCGCAAGCTGTTCGAGCAGATGCAGTACACGAACAACAAGAAGAGCGAGGAGGACAAGAAGCTCCGTGCCAAGCGGAGGAAGCTCGAGAAAGAGGCGGCCAAGGGGAAGGCGCAGTAAATAGGTGCAGATAGAGTTTCGGGTCTAGGTGGTGTATGTATGCCTGGCGTTATGGGGATACCATTAGAACGAGGAATTGTTCCAGATGACTTGATGTCTTCCATTCCGAGGTCATCTGCAGCCTGTAGATTTGATGTCTCGTTGCGTTGAGCTTTTGCATACATGTTGACGAGTCGCGATGCATGATTCACGCTCCACCCATGCGGCGAAGCCATAACCAGGGACCACCTGGGCAGATCCATTCATCGCCCACATATCATGGAGCTCAGTGCAGTTGGAAGCTCTAATTGGCCATCCCTGTGATCCAAGTGATGCAACAAACAGCTGGTTTCTGACCGCTGCGGTGTTTCAAGCTTCCCCGCACACGTCATGGTATTATTCTAGGGGACTTAAAAGCGTAGCTCAGCTCGAGGCACATCTCTCCATCCTCACTCTACCCAAAGCTTGCCAAGCACTTCGAAGTTGTTACTCCACAAGTAAGAAGAGCCAGCACACACACACACACACACCAGGCCACCTGCTTCTCAGTAAAAGACTCTCGCAATGTTCGGCAGAGATGATGATGACCGTGATGACCGTCGGCAGCAGTCCGGTACGCATGGAGTCATTTGACTCACCGTAGCTTGTCCCCAGATTCTCGACAATGACTGACATGTTCTTCGCTTAGACAACGGCGGTGGCAGGCAGGAGTATGGAGGCCAGCAGGAGTACGGCAGTCAGCAGCAGTATGGAGGCCAGCAGTATCCCCAGGGCGGCAACGGTACATTCTCACTCTCCCCCACCTGGCCCACACATACAAGAGGTCCGACTAACGTAGACACAAGTGACCCACGGCGGCGGCTACCCGGCCGGCGCAGGTGTTCCCCATGACGACGACGACGACTACCGGTCCGCAGCCGAGAGCGCGTCGCGCCAGGCCGGCGACTCGGGCGACACCAGCTTCTTCTCCAGCCTCCTCGGCTCGCTGACGGAGAAGAAATCACAGGTCGCGAACGAGGACCTTGACGAGGATGGTAACGTCACTTCCTCCTCCTCCTCCTCCTGAACATGTTCCACCTTTCACTACTAACCCAAAACTCGGTCACAAGACGCCGTCCAGTCCCACCGCAAGTTCTTCGGCAACTCCTCGCCGCCGCAGGAAGCCACTCCCAAGTCCATGGGGTCGGCGGCGGCCATGCAGGCGCTCAAGCTGTTCAGCAGCGGGCAGGCGGGCGGGCAGAGCCAGAGCCAGAGCCAGTTCATCGGGCTCGCCATGGCCGAGGCGAGCAAGCTGTTCGACCAGCAGGCGTCGCAGGGCAAGGTCGCCGAGGGCTCGAGCAAGAACTCGGCCGTCATGCAGGCCGGCGAGATGGCGCTGAAGATGTACATGAAGAGCCAGGGCGGCGGCGGGGGTGGTGCGAGCGGACTGCTTGGGCTTGCTAGCAAGTTCATGTGAGGCCCTGTTGCTGTAGATCTGGGACGGATCATGGGGGGAGATGTCACTGGTCTGTTGGACGTCACTATCTCTCTCTTCTCAATCACTACGTGGGCAGAGAAGCATCGACATGGACAAGTGCTGGCTGTTGGCTTGGCTGCTTGGGAGTTCTCGATGGTAGAATCCTCCGAGAGAATGAAATAAAGATAAAGGCTATTTAAGGACAGATCTGCCTGCATTATGTTTCCTACATGTGATTTTTCACCTCTTTTCTCTGACCAGCTTTTGGACTTCTGCCGCTGCGTACAGATCTTGTCGTGTAAGTGATGGACAGCAATCGGATATCTTCTCCCACATATTACCTTCGTTGAGCTTCACCGTCTTCCGACTTCTAGTGTTCTTCAAGGACTTGCAAAGAAACATAAGACAATGCCTAGAATCTGAGATTTACCAACACCCACAAGTAAGATTATTCACGCTGAATGTAATGAATCATTAGTGCTGTTTCCAGCGCTGAAGTGATTGATGGTTCTACCCAAATTCCCAACCTCGGCATTCCAAGCGGGGACACAACTCTCATAACCGTGTAAGTCACGATCTCAATAAATATATATCTCACGAGAGAGCCGACACTATCGCACACATACGCATCCTTACAGCTAGCTACACTCCCACCATCCATTCCCATCAGGCAAAGGCAACACACCAAAAAACAAACAACACCAAGATGCCTCCGCCCCTCCACCCAGAAAGCTACCACGCCCTGCACCTGCCCCAGATCCGCCTCTCCCACAACCCCCCCTCCTCCACAACCGTCACGCCCGTCATCCTCGTGATCCTCGACCGCCCGGAGGCCAAGAACGCATTCACCGAGACCATGGCCGACTCCCTCATAGCGGCATTCGACCTCCTCTCCTCCGACCCACGCGTCCGCGCCGTCGTCCTGACGGGCGGCGACCCGTCCAACCGCATCTTCTGCGTGGGCATGGACCTGTCTTCCCTCAGCTCCCCTTCTTCTTCTTCTTCTTCTTCTTCCTCCTCCTCCGCACCCGGTGCAGACGGGGCGTATAGCATCGAGTCCGCCCCCTGGCAGCAATCCCGCCAGACCTACCGCGACTCGGGCGGCCGCGTCGCGCTGGCGATCCACCGGTGCGCCAAGCCCGTCGTCGCGGCGCTGAACGGGTCCGCGGTCGGGGTGGGCATCACCATGACCCTGGCCGCGTCGGTCCGGGTGGCTAGCTCTGCGGCGAAAGTCGGCTTCGTCTTCGCCCGCCGCGGCATCGCGATGGAGGCGTGCAGCAGCTTCTTCCTGCCGCGGCTGCTGGGGGCCGCCAAGGCGCTACACCTCGTCACCGTGGGAGGGGTGTATCCGGCGACCGACCCGCTGGTACGGGACCTGTTCGGGGAGGTGGTGCTGCCGGGTGAGGTAGTGGGGCGGGCCGTGGAGATTGCGGAGGAGGTGGCGGGGAATTGTAGTGCTGTGAGCGTCAGGGTGATGAGGGATATGATGCTCAGGGGGGCCGATACGCCCGAGGGCGCGCACGCGCTGGAGAGTAAGGTGTTGTATGATTTGTTCCGGGGCAGGGATTTTGTGGAGGGGGTGAAGAGCTTCAAGGAGAAGAGGCTGCCGCGATTTGAGGGGAATCTGGAGGAGGATGCGCCCCGGGTGTGGCCTTGGTGGGAGTGGAAGGAGGTGAAGGATGTGGCCAAGATCTGAGATGTGCTTGGCTATGTGCGTGGTGTGTGTCGAGGCCACGTGCCGCTGCAGCGACACGACTTAAAAGTGCTGGCTCTCTGGCTTGGTGTAAAAATGCGGCTGGGCCGCTAATCATTTGGTAAAGCAGACTCAAACTCCGATATCCTCCTCCCGGCCATTATCCAAAGTCCTATTTGATACTCCGTAAACACTGCGCGAGCGTGTGGTATCCCTGCAAAGAACACTCCGGTAAATCATCGTACCAATCGTCCTGCTGCCGCGTAAATACCTCGGACAGTCCCATCAGTCGAAACAAAATCGTTCCCACGTGTTGCTCTTCCCGTGCAACCTAAGCAGCGGTTTCCATCATGGCCATCCCGCCGCCATGCGAGTTGTTCTTCATCTTCTTTTCTTTCTTGGCCCATCTAAGGCCGCACGCATTGCATAGCGTCTTGGGGCCGCTCGGTCCCTTTCTCCACTCCGGAGACTCCAGTGTGCCTGTCGCGGGGTCAGTAAAAGCAATATGATCTGATATGAGCTTCGGGCCGGGGAATCGCGACGCACCGCAGTCTGTGCAGACATATTCTTCCGCCACCTTCAGTTTCTTCTTCTTCTCGCCGGTCCGCGGATCTCTGTCAACCGGAATGGCGATTCCGGCGTCGCCTTTGATCAGCGTCGGGCTGGCATTCCCAGTGGTAATGCCCTTGCTTCTCTCCCCCTCCTGGTAACGAAGCCCCGTAAGCATCTCGATGGTATCGGCATGGGTTGCTCCTTCGTATCTGGCCATCTTTTCCCTGATCGAGTCCGCACGGCTGCCGGCAACGCCCTCGAGGTTCTCCCTCGTGAGCGCCGAGTTCGACGACGCCGGCTTCTGCGGTGGCGGCATGCTGCTGTCCACGCCAGAGCCGAGGTACATCGGCGTCGCCGTCTGACCCGTCCGGAAGGTGTCGACGGATGCACCCATCTCGGAACCGCCTGGCTGGCTGGCACCCCACGTGCGTTGGGACTCTTCAGCATCATCGGCCTCCTCCCTCTTCAGGCCTGCAATCCTCCGCTTCAGACGCTCGTTTTCGATCTTGTGCTCCAGGAAGGAGTCGAGCAGGCCTGTGTTCTTGGTCGGATACGGACGCGCCATCATGAACACGGCCTGGCAAAACGCCGACTGGTTGCTGGGGTTCGGCGCATATTTGGCAGCCGCGATATGGGCGTGGCCGACGGCTTCGAAGATGGCCCAGTTCCCGTCCTTCTTCTTCAATCGGTAGAATATCTGCAATGGGGTGCCGGTCGCTATCGACTCGTTCATCTCGGCAACGAACACGCCCACATCGTCGGGGTGGATCAGTTCTCTCAAGAGGCCGTCGTACATCTCCTCTGGGGTGTAGCCCGTCAGAGGGAGCACGCTGGGCGACACATGCTTGACCCTGCCATTGGCATCTAGTATGTATAGTATGTCCTTCAGCTCCTCCACCACCTTGGCAGGCCAATTTCGCCGCTTGGTAAACTCGGTCAGGGTGTTGTTGGCCGGAAGAGGGGCCGTGGAGGCAAAGTTGGTAGTCGGCACAGGTCCTGCACCGGGCAGATTTCTCGTCGCGTCCTCGGGGGAAGCCAAGTTATGGGCGCCGGCAGTTACAAGGGTCGATGGAGTCAGTGCGGCCGAGGAGACTGTGCCAAACGGCGGCGACATCATGGGGTCGTCTGGGCCGTCGAGGGTCATGTAGCTGGGCAGACCGTCAAAGCCGCCGTTGCGCATGGTACCGTCCAGGAGAGCCATCATATCGGTGCCGTCCCCTAACTATGCAGCACCGGGTGTTAGCCAGCAAGGAAACACGATTAGACGAAAAGAAAGAAAAAAAAAAAAAAAAAAACCACGATTGACGACGTGTCAGACCTGAGAAGTGGCAGGTAGTTGTAGTTCTTCTTCACTGACTGTATGTAGGTCACCAAGCCCGAGGTTTGCAAACCCGTAAGGGTCGTGCGAGTGTGGTGGCAGGCCGTGGCTCATGGTGTTGTCGGCGGGGGAAGCGACTTGGGCGCTCGCTATCGGGTACTGGGTGGATTTGATTCGACGACGGCCTGCTGTGGCTTTCTGACAACTGCAGCAAATGCAGCTGGTGGTGGCGCATTTGGCGGGGGGAAACGAGCTGAGGAGTTGTGGGAAGGGGGGAAAAAAAAGGCAGAAATCACAGTGATAAGCCACGCGGTGCCACTGTCAAGACTCGAGCCAACCAGTCAGGCTGCGCGTGATTGTCGGAAAAGGTGAGGGTATTCCGAGAACTTGGAAGACTGGAAGACGATGTCCAAGGTAAAGCGACTAGGTAGTGTCGTAGTGTGTCAGAGTAGCGTAGTTATGAAATGGGATGGAATCTGAATGGGGGCTTGCGTCCAGTGCGTCCTCCTGGCAGCAGTGCCTTGCTTCTTGTTTGGTCCCGCGTCGATCTCTTCCCGTCTCTTTTTTTGAGGGAAAGATGGGAATCTGTAAGAATTCGAGCATGGGATTTGCCGGAAATGCCTGCGCATGTAGATCTTGGGTTAGTTCTGGCCCTTAATGGCCTATTGGTCCAATGGCTCAAGAGACACAAGTCGGATTGATATCCCCAGTTAATGAACAGGCCGGATGTGCCATCCATAACCAACCATAGCGACCAGTGTCCCACTGCTACCAAAGACTTATCCTGCTAACGTGCCTTAGCTCGATGCGGCCCTCTTTCCATTCTGGCTCCCAGTCCAGTCTCAGTCCGGTCTCAGTCCAGCAGGTCGGGGCAGGTCCAGTCTTCTCTCATCACCGTTGGAAAGTGCCCCGCCCCTCCCGCAGCAAATCTACTGCGCAGTACACAGTCCTGACAGTGTTAGGTACACATGTTCCCTCCTTTTTTCGGTAACCCCCCACACACACTCATTTTCGTGAAAGATAAGTCACGTATCATTACGTATGTGTATGGGCTACTTCAGAGAGCCAGAGAATGAAAAAGATGATCCAGAACTTCGCCAGGATACTAGGAGATGCCAGAGTGTCATCAGGAGTGTCTGCCAGATCTCTTAACAGACGAGTCCTGGCATCCAGGGCATCTCCTGGTATTGTTAACCAGACCGTACACTGTACTGTCCCTGTACTGTGAAGGTGGAATAATAAGCTCAGCGGGGTAACGGGGAGCCACCCGGAGGGAAAGGTCCTGAAGACATATGTATGGTATTCCTTAGTGAGTCTTGGCACATCTTTGGGCCGAGAACATCAAAGACGTCACCAGGGTCTTTGTGCGACCAGACGATGCAGCGGATACACTACTGTGTAGTGCGGTGAAGAGGGCAGCTTTATGAGCTTTGCAGTGCTTGCGAGGCTGCTATGCCCGGCATGCTTGCCGCGGATCAGAGTTTTATGCCATCATGTTTGCCCCTCATTGGGGACCCCCTCGTAAGGTCACTTCGAGGTTGACAGAGAACGTCGTTGGGAGCTACAACGTTGAAGCTATACCCGGCAGACGCGGACTAAAGTAGGTGGTCAGGGACGGTACAGGCAGGAGGAGTCTGCCACAGTATGCTACGTTTATCTAGAGGTGGCCTGAGTACTCTTCTCATTTGCCATTGCTCGAGTCATGAATGAACTGATCCCATGCCTGTGAGTATCCAACCGAACCTGGAAGTGCATGCTGGCAAAAACCAGCCAGAGCGACGTGAAGTCGACTACGAACACGAAGTGTAAAAGTGCCAAGGAGAGTTCGACGAAATTGCGGTGCACACCTGGTTGGAAGGAGCACAGGCTTCCGGAATCCATGGCGGTCAGGCAACGGCCTCCTGGGTTGCTATGCTTGTGCAGGACAGTTTTACTCTGCACCGTACGGTAAACCTTAGGGTAGCACTTCCTTTGTTGTATGTACACTAAGACGGTATACCACAGTACACACCTTAGTAAGGTATGCAGTATGTGAATCAAAAGTGGCATTACACGAACATCGCACGACACCGGAGACCGGCACAGCCCCACTCCTATCTGGCGCCTAGGCAGAACGCGTCCGGAGTGCAACCTTCGCGTCACCTCCGAAACTTCAGTCCGTCACACCCCAGAGTGATAACGCCAGAGCCGATACCTTACACCGTAACTTCGGGTTTACATTCCCGCAGTGAAACGTGCAGGCCACCTGTATCACAGGCCCTACTGGACCTTATTTTGTTCTAGTACCGAGCTAGCTGCCGACCGCACTAGATTGGCCTCTACCGATAGACCTTCCCAAATGACGACGCCACAGTGGTAAGAGTAAAATAAAAATAAAAAGACAGGAAAAAAAGGAGGGAAAAAGAGCATCACCATGTCCAAGATCGAGAAGCTCTCCATCCTCGGCGTGCGGTCGTTTGGCCCCGTCAACCGTGAGACCATCGCATTCAACACCCCTCTTACCCTCATCGTCGGCTACAACGGCTCCGGCAAGACAACCGTCATCGAGTGTCTCAAATATGCCACCACCGGCGAGCTGCCGCCCAACAGCAAGGGTGGTGCCTTCATCCACGACCCCAAACTGTGCGGTGAGAAGGAAGTACTCGCCCAAGTCAAGCTCTCCTTCCGGTCCACCGTCGGCGAGGCCTACGTCGTGACCCGCAACCTGCAGCTTACCGTCAAGAAGACGACCCGATCCCAGAAGACCCTCGAGGGATCCCTACTATGCCGGAGCAACGGCGAGAGGAACGTGTCCTCCTCCAAAGTCACCGAACTCGACACCGTCGTACCCGAGAAGCTCGGCGTATCCCCGGCTATTCTCGACGCCGTCATCTTCTGCCACCAGGACGAGTCGCTATGGCCCATGAGCGAGCCGTCAGCCCTCAAGAAACGCTTCGACGAGATCTTCGAAGCTATGAGATACACCAAGGCCATCGAGAACCTCAAGGTGCTTCGCAAGAAGCAGGGCGAGAAGCTGACCCAGCTCAAGAGCATGGAGCAGCAGGACAAGATCAACAAAGAGAAGGGCGAGAAGGCCGAGAAGCGATCCATGACCCTGCAGGCCGAGATAGAGGACATGAGGGAGAAATGCAAAGCCATCACGGACGAGATGGACAGGCTCCAGGACCTAGCCAGGGAGAAGCACGAGCAGGCCACCAGCTTCCTCGGCATCGTCAACGACCTGCGGAACAAGACCGAGCAGTACGAGTACCGGCAGGATACCGTCGCAGAGCTCAAGAGCACCATCGAGGAACTGCACGACTCTGACCAACAGCTCGCCGATCACCTGGAGCAGTACGAGGAGAGGATTGGCCGCATAGTGGACGAGCGAGACCAGAAAGCCGACCAATACCAGGAGCTGCAGAGCGAGCTCAAGGTCGCCCGAGCCGAGCACACCAAGAAGGTTGCCGAGCTGGGGAAGCACCAGTCCGACAAGGAGAAGTACGAGCGCCAGCTTGTCACCCGCGTCAAGATGATCCAAGAAGCCGCATCTCGGCACGAGATCCGCGGATTCGACGGCGAGCTCAGCGACCGCCAGGTCCATTCCTTCAACGACCGTATCCAGAAAATGCTGGACGAGAAGAGGCGGGAGCTGGAACGCCTGCAGCGCGAAAATGCAAAGGAGATTGACGATGCCACCGCTACCATCACGGACCTAGAGGGCCGGAAAGCCTCCCGGGTTCAGGACCGTGTGAGCGCCAAGCAGCGGATCAGCGCGATAGATAAGCGCACAACCTACCTGAATGGTGAAATCATCAAGCTGGACATCGACGAGGGCTCGGAAGCGCTTCTTCAGTCGTCGATGGGCGACCTCGACGGCCGATTGGAGAAAGCCCGCAGTAGTGAACAGGCGGCAGAATTTGACAGAGCGATCGATGCAGAAAACCAGCGTCTGTACCAGCTCGAGGCCGAAAGCGAGCGGCTGAGTCGGGAACTGGTTGATTGCACAAGACTTGCCTCCGAACGAGCTCAGTTAGACCTTCGCAAGAAGGAGCTTACCGAACGTAAACGAAGGTTGGACACGCTCACAAACACGTGGCAGGAGAAGCTCTCCGACATTCTCGGTGGACCGTGGCAGCCGGACACCGTAGAAGCAGACTTCAACGGCGTTCTTGGTCGCCAGGCCGCTGCCGTCTCCGAGGCCCGGAGGAAGAAGGACAGCACACAACAAGAGCTGAATCAGCTCGAGTTCAAGCTGTCCACTGCGCGAGACAGGCAGAAGAAAATGTCTGCGGAAAAGGATCACTGCCAGAAAGCGGTCACTGCCGCCCTGAGCCAGGTCAAGAACGACACTGCGTCAGTCGAAGAGTTCACCAAGGAGCTGGAAGACCTCGAGCGGGACGTCAAGCAGACCGAGCAGGATATCAGCCTGTACGATGAGCTGAAGACGTACTACTCGAAGGCCGAGAAGTCGGTCACCAGGTTCAACAAGTGTCGACTTTGCGAGAGAGACTTCAAAGACCAGCCAGCCGCAAAGTCCAAGTTGCTGACGAAAATTGCCAGCCATCTTGATGATAGCGAGAAGACAAACCTGCTCGCAGAGAAGGAGGAATACGAGAAAAGCCTAACCGTTCTTCGAGCTGTGAGGTCTCAGCATGATACCTACCAGAGACTCGAGACGGAATTGCCCCCTCTGCAGAAGGAGATCGCGTCCCTGGATTCGCAGAAGGTGGCCCTGGTCCGACAGCTGGAAGATCAGGACGCCCTATACAAAGATCTTGACGAGAAGCGGCAGGAAACCGAGTCGATGAGCAAGACCGTGTCGAGCATATCTCAGTCGTACCGCGATATCGGAGAGTCGGAGAAGCAAATCGAGCGTCTGTCGTCACAGCAATCATCGCATGCTGCCATGCGCAGCCCCGAGGAGATAAACGAGCTGCAGTCAACTTGCGCCGAGCAGACGAGGGCGGTGAAGAACAGGATCCTGAAAATCACCGCGGACCGACAACGGATCCGGGACCTGATCAACTCCCTAGAGCTAGAGAAGAGCGAGCTGAGGAACCGCATCAGCGACGTGGCCCGGAAGCTGGAGAGGAAGAAGGACTTCCAGAACCAAATCCAGGCATTGAAGACCGAGAGCAATGAACAGAAGGAGACCATCCGGAAGGCTGACGAGGATCTCGAGTCTCTGGAGCCCGAGATATCTAAAGCAAGGGCTATCCGCGAAGATACGCTCGCCCGGGGCCGAGCGAAGGAGCACAAGGTCGCCGAAGAGCGCGACGGCATAGCCCGCACGGTGAGCGAGCTGAAGATGATCGAGTCCGACATCCAGAGCTACATCGACAGGGGCGGACCGGCAGCACTAGCCGCCAACCAGCGCGCCATCGCCAATCTCGAGACCACAATCTCGAACTTGGAGAAGGACATGAAGGATCTGACGGTGCAGATCAACAGGCTTGGCAAGGAGATCGACAGCGGCGAGCAGCGGAAGCGGAATGTGAGCGACAACATCAACTACCGCAAGAACCTGCGCTTGCTGCAAGAGCTCGAGCGGGACATAGCCGCGCTGAGGTCGCGGAACGCAGAAGACGACTACGACCGCCTGGCGCGCGAGGCGCGATCGCTCGAATCCCAGCACAACAAGCTCCTGGCCGAGCGTGGATCCATCATGGGCTCCATGAAGACCAAAGACGAAGAGCTGGCCCGGCTCGTCGAGGAGTGGGAGCTCGACTACAAGGACGCAGCCAGGAAGTACCGCGAGGCGCACATCAAGGTCGAGACGACCAAGGCCGCCATCGAGGACCTCGGCCGCTACGGCAGCGCCCTCGACAAGGCCATCATGCAGTACCACTCGCTCAAGATGGAGGAAATCAACCGCATCGCCGGCGAACTCTGGCAGGCGACCTACCAGGGCACGGACATCGACACGATCCTCATCCGCTCCGACGCCGAGACGGCCACGGGCAAGCGCAACTACAACTACCGCGTGTGCATGGTCAAGCAGGACACGGAGATGGACATGCGCGGGCGCTGCAGCGCGGGGCAGAAGGTGCTGGCGTCCATCATCATCCGGCTGGCGCTGGCCGAGTCGTTCGGCATCAACTGCGGCCTGATCGCGCTCGACGAGCCGACGACGAACCTGGACATCGACAACATCCGCTCGCTGGCGCAGAGCTTGCACTCCATCATCAAGACGCGGCAGGCGCAGAGTAACTTCCAGCTGATCGTCATCACGCACGACGAGGAGTTCCTCAAGCACATGCAGTGCTCCGAGTTCTGCGACACGTTCTACCGCGTCAGGAGGGACGAGAAGCAGAACAGTATTATTGTGAGGGAGAGCATTACCAAGGTTATGGAGTGATGTGGCTTAGAATGAGGTTGTCTGTATCATACGCATTATATTTGCTGCATAGTCTACGGACTCCTTTGCCTGGCGTTTTGCTTGGGGCTAAGAAGCATGTGTGCAAGAGGGCGTTGGTTTGCTTTAGACTATTCGGAGGGTGAACGACGCCATGTCACGGAGATGGATAGGTATAATCATAATGAACTAGTGAAACCCCAAGTGATGCTCATCTTGATTCATGAACCTGCCTGCTATGGTCATTACCAGCCGCCCTATCGCACATGTACCCGAAGACGCCGAACTTCCAGAACTCATCACGCCCTGCCCCCTGCTCCCTGCTCACTGAACACCTGAGTTGCCCTCGGTCAGTCGCCATGGTATAGACCTCGTACACACAAAATACACTTTGCAAAAGCAAAACGTCCCAAGCCAGCGCCGGCCCTAGCTGCCCTTTCCAGCCTCATCGTCTGCTGATGGGGCCGGATCTCCTATGACCACGTCGCCCTCAGCGTCCGTCTCGGGCTTGGCCTCCTCGCCATCTCCACCAGGAGGAGCATCGCCGACCGGGTCCTCTACCGCCATCGCATCTCCCACCTCCGCCCCTTTGTCCTTCTCGCCCTCGTCCCCGCTGCTAACCTTGACCTTCTTCCCCTCCCCTTCGAGCTCCTCCTCAGCCTCCCTCTTCGGCGACCGGGGGACAATCTCCTCCCCTCCTTTCTCAGGCGACGTCTTCTCCGCCAGATGGCCGGTCGGGTCCGCAGCCTTCCTCCCGACCGCGGCCTCGACGTCGATCGCCTGGATCTTGAGCACGGGCTGCCCGCTGGAACTGGTCGATCCGACCGCGAGGTGCGTGGCCCCGCCGCTGCCGGCCTGCGGGCCCGTGTCGACGTCGTCGATCGCGCTGGGGCCCCGAGCGTGCGGCGTCTCCTCCTCGCTGTCCTCCTCCGCCGCCGCAGCAGCAGCAGCAGCACCCTCCATCGCGACGTCGGCACCGGCGGCCGCGTGGCCGTTGCTGACCCTCTCCTCCTCGGCCTCGGCGTCGTTGGCCGCGTTGCTGTTCGACCCGCCTCCGCCTCCGCCGCCGCCCTGGGCCTGGGCCTGCTGCTGTTGCTGATGTTGTTGCTGCTGTTGCTGTTGCTGTTGCTGCTGCTGCTGCTGCTGCTGCTGCTGCTGCTGCGCCTGCCGCACCAGCTGGCTGAGCGGCACGACGCCGGCGCGCTGCTCCTGCCGCAGGAGCTCGCCCTGGGTGACGCCGCGGGAGGCGAGGACGGCGCCCGTGCTAGGGACGCCGTTGACGGAGACGGAGACGGTCTCGATGCTGCCCATGCCGTTGGGACCTTCGATGGTCTCGGTGCTCTCGGTGCGGACCTGGGGACGGGAAGGCGGGGCGGTGGTGCCGGTACTGCTGCTCTCGGCTGCGGCCGGTGCCTGGGAGGAGGGTTGTTGCGCGTTTGGTTGGGGTTGTGGTTGCTGCTGTGGCTGTGGTGCTGCCTGTGCGGCGAGTTGTTGCTGTTGTTGTTGTTGTTGTTGCGGCTGAGGTTGCGCCGCGGAGGGCTGGCTGGTGCTAGTGCTGGTGCTGGTGCCTCCGCCGTGCGCGCTTATGGGCGAGCTGGTGCTGCCGTCCTCGGAGCTCCCGGCGCCGTCCTCGCTGCCGCCGTTGGCCCTCCGGGCGAGCCAGGGGATGGGCGTGAGCAGGGCGCCCCCGAGGGACTCGTCGCTGCCGAGGCTGTTGGCCGCGGCCGTGTCGATCTGGAGCCCGCCGCCGCCACCGCCCGGTCCGCCGCTTCCGCCCACGCCGTTAGCGAGGAGGGACATCTGGCTCATGTCCGGGACGGCGGGCGGCAGGGGGTAGATGTTGTTGCCGCTGGTGACGTGGACGACGCGGTCCAGCGCGTGGAGGTAGGCCGTCAGGCTGCGGTAGTGCCGCTTCGGTTCTAGGACCAGCTCGGCCAGGCGCTGGATCGTGTGAGGCGGGAAGCGGCTGAAGTTGTCCATCAGCGTGGACGTTACGCCGTCGAGGAGGAGGGCGATGGGTCCTGGTAGGCTTCCGGGCGGGATGGGCGGCTGGATGAGCTGGGTCAGGGCCAGGAAGGGCCGAGACGAGCTCGGGGCGGAGGTGACGCCCGCGGAGGACGATGGCAGGGCATTCTCCTTGTCTGTCTCCTGCGACGAGGGTGCCGAGTCTGTTGGCGCGATGGGGTCGGAGGACGGGATGGGCATCAGGAAGCGCGGCGCCGGAGTGCGTGTTGCTGGAGGATCGGGGATGTTGGGCACGGGGAACTCGGTGTGCGCGATCTGAGGCACGGACAAGTCACGTTAGTCTGGAGATCGGTCGCGGAGCTCCGGGCTGGTGTTGAGACGGACGGACCTTTTCGATGCGCGCAAGGAGGCCGGGAAGAAGGATTTCCCAGGCCTGGCTGTAGCGAACATATGTCAGTCAATCTGTCCCGGAATTGGTCACTTGGATGGGGGTATATCTGGGGGCATACAAGTCCATGGATCCATCTTTGGCGAGCCTGTGCAGGATCTCGTCGTCTGACTCCATTTCGGCAACGCCAGTGATGGCGATTTGAAGTCTTTGTCTGCTGGTTGTCGCAAAGGCTGGGTGCGACGTTGAATTCCCGAGACCCTTGCGGCCTTCTCGCGATGTGGCGCGTGCTCAAGCTTTAGTGCGAGGTTTAGCGCGGCGCTAGCACAAGGTACCTCGGTACGTACCTCAGGTACTTGATGGTCCACAATTCCAGTGGAAATGCTACAGTGCCTTCCTCACCGTGCGACAATGATAACAAACAAGCCTGCCAACCTGCCAACAGCTTCAGCGTCAAGAGCCACGAGATGCTGGATGAGGTCGATCGACAGAACGACGAACTAGCAGGTGCTGGACATATGCATCGTGAGAATATTCAGCTTTCTTGTTGACACCGTTCTTCATGAGTTGGTCACAGCGTTCAGATTACTCAACCGCATGCCTGGCGTACGACCAACCACTGGGCAAGCCCCCAGGTCCCTCCCTTGACCCTGGTGCGAATCTGGAATCTGGCAGTCAGGACTACCTACATCACACATATAACACGACTTGACGCGAGGCCGCCTCAACAAGCCTTTAGAATGGAGACTTATGGCAGTTGCGTCCTTCGTGATCATCTGTTACGGTCCAAAGCTGGAGACTATCCATACACTGCCCCTACAGAGACATGCCCGAGACTATAGAGGTTGCCGCTGGTGAGATGCTTCCTTCCATGCCTCTCTCGGCGCTGGGTTCCTTTTTGGCTGTGTGTAAAGGTTCTCGGCAACAGTTCTTCGTCCCGGTTTCGACGAGTTCGTGGCCCGCGGAATATTCGCCTTCGCGGCTCGGAGGAGGCTATAATATAAATCAATGTTATAGCCGACATATCAGTTCGTTCCTTTCAGCTTCCAAGGTCGAAAGTTCAGTTGCGGCTATACCGTACATCGGTGAATCCATTAGCTGCCGATTCACTAGATCGCGGTCTACAAGGATCAGCGAGGGTATATATCGATGCTGCAAGTGGCAGGAGAGCACGTGGACCAACACTTATAACCTCATATAGGCTCGCTCTTTCATGACGGTATATGAATCCGCCACTCGTTGGCCTCAGTTGGCACCCACATGCCGAGCAGGGCGAGCGTCAGTCACGGTGCTTTGCCATCGCCGGCCTGCCCAATGCGGTGGATGGGAACTGCATCCGGAGACATCTGAACGTGCCTCCCACCTTCACCATCTCCATCTCCCTCTATTGATGTCGTTCTGGGCGGACTGTCCCGCCATTCTTTTGGCGGTGTGCTGCCGTGGACACCTCTCGACCTGGCATGGCATGAAATAGGCGAGGACGGCACGGCAGCCACAGTTTACACTCAGCCCAATATAATGCCCACCCCTGTCACGCAAACACGATACGCAGCCAGACTGAGAGTGTGCGAGTGGTCTTGGATCACTTCAAGTCACCTTGCTGCATTTTGATCGTTTGAGCTGCGCCTCGAATATTGTTATTCTCACTGCACGAGGCCTGTGTTTAACTGCTCCGTCTCGCGGCTACGGCTATCTTCAAGCGGGGAGCCGTAGATTGGGGGTCGACCCTACATCCCTTGAGCCGAGAGTCATTTTTATTTGGCTTGGACAGATACAGAAGGATGTGGATATATGCAAGTCGAAGGTCGGACTCGTGATATGAGACTTGTGCCAAACAGACCTCCGAATGTACAAGCCAGGTGTCATACGCATTGCGCCGCCTATCCGACTTCACAATGAGGCCGAAAGCGTGCCACGGAAGATATGCCACATTGAGACGGGGCACGCAACCCATTGACAACAAACATCCAAGAACATACGAGACAGCTCTATCTGCACCTTTCTGCCTCTTGGGAAAGTTATAGCAGTATCGACCAGGTTGTCTCCTCGCTGCATGGGAAAGCCAGAAGATGGCACTCTGACCCGTATTCGGTAAAGAGCAGGACAAGAGAGGACTACCACAGTAAAAAAGAATGAAGAATAGAAACGCAAAAGCTCCAGGACCCGGGTCCGAATTGAACCTGAGCCCTTTCATTGCCGCACGCTCTCCCACCGAAGTCGATCTTATTCGCCTCTTCGCCCAACTGGACTATAGGCACGTGTTGGAAATGCAAGACGATATTCGACTTCAAGTAGACGGAGAGCTCGAAGGCGCTACCAATCTATCCCAATGATGAACCTACTTGATGATCTACTCGGCACATCACGATCGTTGTGATATTCAAGCTCTACTCGGCCAGGTGTCCATCGGCTTGCTACTGGTATGCCGTAGTCAATTCTGATGGGAGCTCCATACCATATCGAAATTCGGCCCACCCTGTTGCTGACTTGTGTACTGGCTCAGCTCACCGGAGCAGACGTGATTCTCACCGACAATCACCTCTTCTCGCCTGTTGTCCGGATGGCGCCCTCTTTTTGTGTAGTACTACCTTTACCTTACTTCGAAGAGGTGACAGCTCAACTCCGCAAGCTCTAGCCGACATGTGCGGCCCCTGGCAGACTCATCAACGCTACCTGTGTATGCGATCTGTATGCCACCATTAGTAGTCGACCGTCATCTACTGTCAGCGCCCATGAGCTACCTCCGTTCGTCAGTGTGGCGCCTCGAGACACGGATTCCACGGGCTCTTCTCTTCTTAGGTAGAGGCGGTTGGACGGTTGGACAGTTGGACAACTGGATGAAACGGCAGGCGTACTTGGACCAAACGTGAAGGCAATACCTAAGGTCTAGATATGCAGCAAGGATCTGGCTTCAAAATGAAAGTTATCGTGAGGGAGTACTTGGCACGCACGATATTGGCAGGCGTACAAAGAGTAGATGAGGTCCCTCAAAGAGCACGTCTTGCAGAAAGCCAATCCGCTGACGTCCAGCTCGGAAGGAAACCGACCATGAGCGAACCATGGCTCACAGCAGAGCCCCCCCCCTGTCGCCACGCTTCTTCCCCACGATCCGATATTAAACACGGAAGAAACGTCGACGTGCTACCAGGCTGAGAGCTCAAGTTGCATTGACAGGGCGCCACGCTCGTAGCATTATCGCAGCCATACTGCAGTACAGAGTCCGGAGCACCCGCGCTCCTGGATCCTGGTTTGGCGTATCTCTCCTGAAGCGAATCTCGCAGCGTGACATTTCCAGACACGTCCTTGCAGTACTGCAGCCACAACCTGGTATGAGGGTATCGTTACTTGCGCCGTATTTGACTACGGGGCCTGTCGTCGAGCTCCCACTATGCAGCCAGCGCAGTCCGAGAGAGGACAGCACTTCGTCCTATATGCAACATCATGGTCTCTCGATGCCCAGGGTTACACAGTGAGTCCTATCCGTCACGGGGTGCTGTATCATCCAAAGATTCTGACTTCGCCCATGTCACCGTTGAAGGCATTGTCGTGGATACCATGGATGTTCACCAAGGTAAGATCTAGGAGGCATCTGACCTCGAGACAATTGATGATTTGAGATAAGACGCAATGACGTCGGCAAGATGAAGCTAGACGAACATGCGTCCCAAGGAAGTTCAGCTCCACGGAAGCGATGCCGAACTCTGGTTCACGTTATGAAATTCGCCGACCTGCTGCCAATAAGGTTTAGCACCGTGCCATCGCCTTTAACGCCTGCTTATTCTCCGAGACTCTCCGTCTGGTCAGAACTGCACGATCTCATCCCACGATCTGTGATAGTTCCTGTGGTGGACGGTGAGCTCCTGACCACAAAGGGAGTAACTGTCCGCATCAATTCCACTGGACAGAAGCTGACGTCGAATATCACAGTAATGCAGCAAACGACCACCTTGTCCCTTGAACATGATCAACAACTGGCGTGGTGGCTAACTGATAGTGTATATTGCGGACCGGGCAAACAGTGGTGAAAAGTTCGTGGGAAGCTAAAACAGTGCCAGCCAACCAACACCCTCCGAACCGGGACCCGCCCGCCGAGTCGAGGAAGCCGGGCCGGAGAGCCGCAGCAAGCGAGAGCCGCTGACCCAAATCTTGCCCGCATGCCCGCAATCCTGGGACCTCCCGTGCCATCCAGCCATCCAGCCATCCAGCCATCCAGGCACGGTTGGTTCATGCAACGTGCAAACCCTCGGTATTTCCATGCGGGTCGACACTACACATGCAAATTGCTCCGTTTTTGCCACGATCCCGTTGCATCAAAGATCGACATCCTCCTTCAGGTGCCCGTGCAGCTGCCGTGTTGAGAAGGCAGTCCTGGCAGTCCGGCAGTCCTCGCAGTCCTGGCAGTCCTGGACGCTGGATGTCCCCCGATACCACCCAATAAGCGAGCTTCTGAAAGCCCTTGGGGGGTCATACTGTACTTTCGTCGCCGGATCCTGCCTTGCCTGCGTATCTTGCCAGCTTGCTCATGGCTCCGCCAGTACGCAGTATCAGTGCATGACAACCGCCGATCTGTGAAGGATTAAACTCCGAATGGATCCGTCCAGCCCGTCAGAGCGATCTGAACCCGATCCCAGTTCGGTGGGCACGGCCAAACGGGGACCCGATTGAAGTGTCAGTCAGACTGTGAAGTGCTACCCTACCTGCCGCGCTTCGTGTCGGTTGGACCATTCCTCGAGAGCAGCCTCACTGGCTTTCTCTTCCCAGAAAGGCATGGAGATTTGACGGATGTCATCGCTCCAGGCTCCAGCTCGTCGAGTTGTAGTGATAGGACGGCAATATCACGCCGATTCGAGACCTTGTTTCCACCACAACGGTCCCTTATCGAAGGAATATGTATGGGTCAGAGAAGCAGTTGTCGTTTTGGCCGATGTTTTAGCGGCGTGTTTTCCTATCCCGTCGGCAGATTACCACAGTAGAGGAGGAAACAGGGGCGGTGTCTGACTTCGTCGATCCACTCGCACCTCTTTGCACGCCGTCTGCTGCCACTGTTGCCACCGGTCACCCAGGAACCAGGAACCGTCAACGCCCGCTTGCCTCGACGATTATTACTTACTTGCCAGTCAAGGCCAGTTGAACCCCACTCGGCCTTATTGTGCTCGCCTGAGGATCCGCTAGACCCTTGGGACTGTCTTGCGACTACGACCGCTCATACGGTCCGTTCCTACCGATGTGGCTATTTCCCAACCATGGGCAATATCAAACCGGATCTCGAACGGAAGCGTCAAGTGACACAACCTCAGTCATCTATGATCGAGCTTTAACTCTCTGTCTCTCTCTCTCTCTCTCCTCTCTCTCTATCTCTTTCTCTGTCCCCCCCCCTGACGCCAACTCCACTCCCCACGCCCGGCGGCATTCCGGCATCCTTGGCCAAGTTGTTTCCGCAGATCTCGTCGTCCGCTTATGCCTCCAGTGAGGACGTAGCTGGCTACCTATTCCCGCTGTCCGCCAGTAGACAGGGCCAAGATCCGTCGGCTGCTGGGTGCTTTGATGGAGCAATGGTTAACGGTACCCCCCCCCCAACAACACACACACACACACACACAGCCCGTTATCATACAGTGGCACTCCTTCCTCATATATCTCACGCCTCTGGGAAGGGGTCACTCAAGCTTGTTCCCTATATCTGACGGCTGAATGTCGGCAGACGTCCCGGTGGTGTGTCCCGTCGTCTTATTGATCTCGTAGTTCTTATAGGCTTGTATAGTCGTCGCTAGTATACCGCACCGTGTCATCGTCCATTTATAAGATTGCTCGACGCCAGCTCTAGCACATTGTGACTTGGAAGAACAAGTAGCTGTTTGGTTTCACGTTCATTTCCCTCCGCCCAGTCAAGAGTCTCCCAAGCCCAATTGTCTGGCTCGTCCTCGAGATACTCTTCCGCCAGCTCGTCACTGCAGCCCTTTGGCAGTTTAACAGAGGAACACGCCCCTTTAGCGTATTCACTTCTCCCCAGCGGTGATTCAAGATGGCTCCCCTTCCATCTATAGACATCGACGCAGATGCGTCACCCGCGGCCAGCGTGGACAGTATGGACACCAATACCACCCCGGATACCGAGTTCTCACCTCCGGAAAGCCCGTTCTGCGAACACGAAGGCTTCATCAAGGACAAGAGAATGGCAGCGAGGAAGAAGCTGGGGCAGCTGACCCAGGAGGAGAAGGTGAGACCGCGGATCCGCAGCTCTACTCGCCGTGTGAAAAGTTGCTGACGAGAAGAGACAGGTGTCGTTGCTGACGGCGGCCGACTTTTGGAGGACCAAAGCAATCCCGGAGAAGAACATCCCGGCCGTCAAGACCAGCGACGGACCCAACGGCGCTCGGGGCGGTATCTTTGTCGGAGGCACCAAGGTCAGCCAGCCCAGAGAGCGGCTCCTGAAATTCCACCATCCCAGTGACTGACCCCCCTAAAACAGGCGGCTCTGTTTCCGTGCGGCATCTCCCTGGCGGCTACGTGGAGCAAGGACATCCTGTACGAGGTCGGACAGCACCTCGCCGACGAGACCAAGGCGCGGTCCGCCAACATCCTGCTGGCGCCCACGGTGTGCATGCACCGCCACCCCCTCGGAGGACGCAACTTCGAGTCGTTCTCGGAGGACCCCTTGCTCACAGGCAAGCTGGCGGCGCAGTACATCCGCGGTCTCCAGGAGAAAGGGGTGGCCGCCACCATCAAGCGTTCGTGTTTTCCGTGATAAGAGAGCCACTCTGAAATTCAAAAATGGAATGAGAGATCTTTGCTGACAGGCTGCGCTAGACTTTGTCGGCAACGAGCAGGAAACAGACAGGCTGACTATCGACTCGAAGATCGGCGAGAGGCCGCTCCGGGAGCTCTACCTGAAGCCGTTCGAGATCGCCGTCCGCGAGGCCAACCCGTGGGCCATCATGTCGTCGTACAACCTCGTCAACGGGGTACACGCCGACATGAACGAGCACACCCTCAAGGATATCCTCCGAGGCGAGTGGGGCTACGACGGGTGAGTGGTTGCGATTGTGCTTCGTCTGGGGAGACAAAGCGATGGCGCCTGATCCAACTGACACATTTGATGGCAGGACCGTGATCTCGGACTGGGGCGGCATCAACTCGACCGCCGAATCGCTCAAGGCCGGGTGCGACATCGAGTTTCCCTTCTCGACAAAGTGGCGGTTCGACAAAGTCCTACAGGCACTCGAAGACGGCAGCATCACGCAGCGGGACATCGACCGGGCGGCCGAGAACGTGCTGACGCTCGTGGAGCGCACTAGAGGAGACGACGTGGCCGCGGAAGAGGCCGAGCGCGAGGACGACCGCGAGGAGACGCGGCGGCTCATCCGCGAGGCGGGCGTGCAAGGGCTCACGCTGCTCAAGAACGAGGGCGCCGTGCTGCCCATCAGCAAGAGGGCCAGGGTGGCGGTCATCGGCCCCAACGCGAACAGGGCCATCGCGGGCGGCGGCGGCAGCGCGAGCCTGAACCCGTACTACAACACCCTGCCGCTCGACAGCATCCGGGAGGCGGTAGAGCGGGAGGGAGGCGAGGTCACGTACGCGATGGGCTGCCACATCCACAAGTGGCTGCCGGTGGCGTCGCCGTTTTGTAGCGTCGGCGAGTCCGGGAGGCAGGGCGTGACGATCGAGTGGTACCGTGGGGACAAGTTCCGGGGAAACCCCGTCGTCACGCAGCACAGGACGAACACGGACCTGTTCCTCTGGGACTCGGCGCCGCTGGCGCAGGTGGGGCCCGAGTGGTCCGCCGTGGCGACGACGCGGCTCACGCCCGCGACGACGGGGAAGCACACCGTCTCGTTCATGAGCGTCGGCCCGGGCAGGCTGTACGTCGACGGCGCGCTGGCGCTGGACCTCTGGGACTGGACGGAGGAAGGCGAGGCCATGTTCGACGGGTCGGTGGACTACCTCGTCGAGCTGGACATGGAGGCGCGCAAGCCCGTGCAGCTGCGCGTCGAGATGACGAACGAGCTGCGGCCGGTCGCCAAGCAGAAGGAGGTCGGGGGCACGACGCACAAGTACGGCGGGTGCCGGATCGGGTTCAAGGAGGAGGACCAGGTCGACTACCTCGCGGAAGCCGTCGCGGCGGCCGGGCAGGCGGACGTGGCGGTGGTGGTGGTCGGGCTCGACGCGGAGTGGGAGTCGGAGGGGTACGACCGGCAGACGCTGGCGCTGCCGTCGGACGGCAGCCAGGACCGGCTGGTCGAGGCGGTGGCGGCGGCGAACCCGCGCACCGTGGTGGTGGTGCAGTCCGGGTCGCCGGTGGCGATGCCGTGGGTCGGGAGGGTGCCGGCGTTGCTGCAGGCGTGGTACCAGGGCCAGGAGGCGGGCAACGCGCTGGCGGACGTGCTGTTCGGGGACCGCAGCCCGGGCGGGAAGCTGCCGTGCACGTTTCCCAGGAGGCTGGAGGACGCGCCGGCGTACCACAACTGGCCCGGGGAGAACCTCGAGGTCAACTACGGGGAGGGCTTGTACATCGGGTACAGGCACTACGAGAGGGCGGGGATCGAGCCGCTGTTTCCCTTCGGGCACGGGCTGTCGTACACGACGTTCGAGTACGGGCGGCCGTCGCTCAGCTCGAAAGTGCTGGCGCCCGGGGGAGTTATCGAGCTGGTGGTGGCGGTGAGCAATATAGGGGAGGTGGCGGGCTCGGAGGCGGTGCAGGTGTACGTGCGGGACGAGAAGTCGAGGCTGCCGCGGCCGGAGAAGGAGCTGGTGGCGTTCGAGAAGGTGGCGCTCGAGGCCGGGGAGACGAGGCACCTGAGCGTGAAGCTCGACAAGCACGCTGTCGGGTACTACGATACGGCGATCAAGAGGTGGATCGCGGAGGAGGGCAGGTTTGTGGTATGTGTCGGGGCGAGCAGTGCTGATATCAAGTGAGTGTTCCTCCGTCTGGTGGACGAGGTCGAGGGCTACCTGCTGTCTGTTGAACATGAAGAAGCTGACGTTCCGAGCAGACACACGATCGCCTTTGAGGTCAAGGAGTCCTTCACTTGGGTCTTCTAGACGGGACACGACGCCACGATACGAGTTACGAGTTCCCTTTGGTTACGCATTCTCGGTTTGCTGTCATTTATGGCATGGTCTTTAAGCAGACCAGATCTCCCGGCTGTGTTGCATCAGGGACCTGTAGGACGGATATGGTAGAGGGAGAACGGGCTTCGGCCAGCCGCGTGGTATGCGATCGGCCGCTTGGGATGGAGATGATAGTAGGTGCCTGGTTAGGCCGGCTTTGCGTGCGATGGATAGAATATTGCAGACTTGATCATCTCATGTGTTTGTTTCTTCACTCCGATGTACAGAGGTAGATACTTACCGTACCGTACCGGGCAGTAGATGTAGCGGTCTGATTCGAGTCCAGTGCAGTTGCAGGTCGATGTTGTCATCGCCATCTCTTCTATTCTCCAGCTTCCGTGTTCCGACGTTTGGCAAAACCGGGCTCTGGACTGTGTAGCATCTCCGGGTCGAGATACCAAGGTGATAGCCTCGACACCGACACCTTCCAGTTGGGACCAAGGGAGATGTGACCAAAGGAGATGACGGAGAGTGTGCCTCTATTCTGTACGAAAGGGATGGCAAGTCCAGTTACCAGTTGTAACAGGAAAGCCCAACTTGGACGTGTGCGGCAGAATGGTGACATTCAACATGATGTCGAGGAATGAGTTCCAATAATGGGAGACATCTGAGGGAGGTTAGATACGGGGTACAGTGCCCAAGATACGGTCAGGTACTGTATTTCTAGGGTAGCAGTTGTGGACAGCTGCTAGTGGTGTGCAGGTACGTACCTCAGTCAAACGGTGTTCTGGACCCCTGTGATCTTCCATATTCGTCACATCTCCATCTCCGCTGACCGGGGAATTGCAGCTGAGCTTGCAGGCCTGTCAAAGACAAAATTCATGCATTACACAATTTGTCTCGTCCTTATTCTACTGACGATATTTTGCTTTCCTTCGGTATGCTGGTATGATGCTTGGTTCTTGGTGATCCGTGATTCCTAAGCACCTTACCTGAATCCATAGGACACCCTACCTTACCTAGCCTACAAATCGGAAGTCTAGGCTCACTGTGGTAGTGCTAGACTTACCGCAGTCCTGCCAGGGGCGCAGCGGATCCTCCCCGGACTTGTCAAGCGTTGCGGCCTTTCTCGGGCCAGTGACATGCCACGGCCTTCACACCATCTTCCACCATTCCAGTCCTGCGAACTAGCGACCCTCCTGCATCGCACAAAGCATACGCTACCGCCACTGACCAAAGTCGCCGACTGCCTTTGCTCGTTCTGGAGGGTGGGTTCCTGCGCCAATACAGGGAGAGACACACAGGAGAGGGAAGAGGGCATGGCTGCTGCCGCATCTGCATCGCGTCATGGCTCGTTATAGCAGCGATTATGGAACCCAACACAGCACCCACAGCAACGCTTTCTCCTCCGCCTTCCACCATAATTCGCATCGCCATGTCGACTCGTCTCTCATAGACGATTGCCTGGCCGGAGTCAAGGCCGCTGCGCGATCCTCCTGGAGGTTCTGGAAGGCATCCGGGCGACACTTGATGTTTGCGTTTTTGGTCAACATGCTGCGTCGCGTCCGCCACAACCTGGCCATGCGGAGGCTGCTCAGCTTCCCGCACGCGCTGGTGGCCGTATGGCTGCTGCTCTTGCTATGGGGAGAAAGATGGGTGTTCCACTCGCGCGTCGAGAGCTGTCACTGGAGCAGTTGGGAGAACTGGGTATGTTGGCTACAACTGACATTTTGCCATGCACTCTGCAAGAAAGAAGACGGGAATGGAAGCTAATGCCGGTACTTTCCACAGCCTCCAGGAGCAACTCCCCACCGCCTCGTCCTCGTCGCCGACCCCCAGCTCATCGATCCGCACTCCTACCCCGGCCGACCGTGGCCGATCAACTCCATAACCGTGACCGTCACGGACAATTACCTCCGGCGGTCATACAACCAGCTCCAACAGCAGCTGCGCCCGGACACGGTCTTCTTCCTGGGAGACTTGTTCGACGGAGGACGAGAGTGGAAGACGGCGCACGGCGAGTTCAAGGACCCGGAATGGGGCCAGCATCCGGCGGGCGAGGAAAAGTACCTGAAGAAGTGGAACAAGATGTACGGCGAGGACTACTGGCTGGCGGAGTACGCCCGGTTCGGAGACATCTTTCTCGCACCGTGGATACGGGCGGGCGACGAGCCGGGTCCGGGCCAGAGGCACAGGAAGCTCATTGCCAGCCTGCCCGGAAACCACGACCTGGGCTTCGGGTCGGAAATCAAGATCCCGGTGCGGAACAGGTTCGAGGCCTACTTCGGGGATGCGAACCGCGTGGATGTCATCGGCAACCACACGTTCGTGTCGGTCGACACGGTCTCGCTGAGCGCGCGGACGTCCGACGAGATGCGACAGCACGATCTGAAGAGCATCTACACGCCGGCGGAGAACTTCCTGAACCAGGTCCAGAACACGAAGCCGAGGGCCGTCGAGAGGGAGCTGCGACATCAACGGGGCGCCGTCGAGGAGCTGCAGTACCCTCACGGCATCGAAGAGCTGGACAGGGCGGATTTCAACCACCGTCCAACCCTCGACCCCGGCGAGGGCAAGGCGGACTTGCCGTCCATCCTGCTCACCCACGTCCCGCTGTACCGACCTCCGGGGACGCCATGCGGACCCATGAGGGAGCACTGGCCGCCGACGAAGCCGCCAAAGGGCCAGAAGGAGCCCGTCATCCCGGACGACCGCAACGCAATCTCCGTGACGAGGGGGTACCAGTACCAGAACGTGCTCAACGAAGACGACTCGGTCCGGATCATCGAGAGCGTCGGCCACGTGGTCCACGCCTTCTCGGGCGACGACCACGACTACTGCGAGCTGAAGCACGACGCGAAGCAGGGCCACGTGCCCGAGATCACGGTCAAGAGCATCAGCATGGCCATGGGGGTGCCGACGCCGGGCTTTCTGATGGTGAGCCTGTACAACCCCGTCGACGGGGAGGGGAGGTCGCTGCTCGGGGACGCGCCGACGCTGCAGACGCACCTCTGCCTGCTGCCGCGGATGGGGCAGGTCTACTCGCGGTATATAGGGTTCGGGATACTGTGCCTGGCGATGTTGGCTGTCCGGGCATTTCTGGTGCCGGTGCTCAAGCTCGACCGGTTCGCCTACGACCCCGCCGGAGAGGACAGCAACGGATCGGTGCTGCCGATGTTCAAGGCCAAGGTCGAGGATTACGACGAGTACGCCGCCGCGGGCGTGGCGGGCTTCTCGGCGTCGAGGTTCTTGGACGCCGGTACGCGGGGCCGCAGCGGGTCCACGGCCTGGTTTTCCGCGAAGACAAAAGGTTCTTCGGGACACGGGCATGCGAAGAAGGATCGGGACCATCACCGACCCGGGCAGGGCAAGTGGGGCTGGGGTGGTGCGTCGCAGCGAGGGCCGCCCAAGATCGAGATCCGGAGCGACGAGGACGATTTCTACGACGGAGGCAAGTGGAAGGCTGCGTCAGCGAGGTCGAGATCGAGCGTTCAGGTTGTCGTGCGGGAGTTTGTGGCCACGGCTTGGAGGGTGGCGTGGATGGTGGTGCTGTTCTGGGTATATCTGGAGTCTAAGGGGTAGCCAGAGAGGCTTCTTCTACTAGAGCGGCTCGGTTGAGGGCTCGTCCTGTATTGTACTATAGATGTCGACTATATATTGCATGGGCAGGCAAGCATTTGGATCATGTTCAATACATTAGTTCATCGGTCTGTGGGATTTAAAGAGCCGAATCCACGGATCAGGGTAGTATTGAAAAGGGTTCTACTGTGATATTCTGTCTTTGGTGTCAAACAGTGCATCCTTGGAAGGATTTGTACTGTACTGTAACCACTGACACGTTAAAGTGGCTTGCAGCTCGCGTCTCCGCTGCAAGACGCCAAAATTCGCGTACGCCAACGCGTCTGGAGCTCAGCTGCAGGCACTATCACGCGCTAATTGACAGGCCCTGGGCTAGGGCTTCCAGGGTCAACCTTGGCCTCTGTCCGCTGAACCATCCACTGTCACAGACTTGACCGACTCAATTGCATCTCACTTGTCAACTTCACAACTTTGAGCAGCTGTTTCGAACTCTTGGTTACGGTGAGAAAATACTGCCTGGCGTCTTAGATAATTTTTCAAGACTTTTTATTCGTAGAGCCACAGTCGTCACGATTCGGTCAATATCTATCTCACCACTCCTCTCCTCCTCCCCCCTTTGTCACCGCCCATTCCTACGGTCGATTGGCCTCCTCCGCACTCGGCAACCACTAGTCTTCACCCTCAACCTCACCATGTCGACCCTCAAGCGCAAAGCCGGCACCCAATCCGGCCCCGACGTCAAGAAGCCCAAGCAGCAAGGCAGCATCACCTCCTTCTTTGGCGCCCCCAAGGTAGCCGCTCCGGGGGCCTCTGCCACCTCGGCATCCGGACCCGAGACGGCAGGTACAGCAGCAGCAGCCCCCAAGTTCGACAAGGCCAAATGGGTGGCCTCCCTCACGGACGAGCAGCGGGACCTGCTCAAGCTCGAGATCGACACCCTGCACGAGAGCTGGCTGGCCCTGCTCAAGGACGAGATCGTCACCAAGGAGTTCCTCGAGCTCAAGAGGTTCCTCGACCGCGAGTACAAGGCGGGGAAGACCATCTTCCCCCCAAAGGAGGACGTGTATAGCTGGTCAGTGTTCTTCGCGCCCCTTGTGACGACACTTCGTAGCTAATCTAATGACTTGGACTAGGTCCCGGCACACCCCCTTCAACACGGTCAAGGTGGTGATCCTCGGCCAGGACCCGTACCACAACCACAACCAGGCGCACGGCTTGGCCTTCTCCGTGCGGCCGCCGACGCAGGCTCCGCCCTCGCTGAGGAACATGTACATCTGCCTCAAGAACGACTACCCGTCCTTCGCCGCCCCGCCGAACAAGGGCGGGCTGCTGACGCCGTGGGCCGACCGCGGGGTGCTGATGCTCAACACGTGCCTGACGGTGCGGGCGCACGAGGCCAACAGCCACGCCAACAGGGGGTGGGAGCGGTTCACGCAGAAGGTGATCGACCTCGTCGCGGCGCGGAGGACGAAGGGGGTCGTGTTCATGGCGTGGGGCACGCCGGCGGGCAAGCGGGTGGGGAAGGTCGACGGCAAGAGGCACCTGGTGCTCAAGGCCGTGCATCCCAGCCCGCTCAGCGCGTCGAGGGGGTTTTTTGATTGCGGCCACTTCAGGAAGGCGAACGAGTGGCTCGTCAGCCGGTACGGGGAGGCCGGGGAGGTGGACTGGGCGCTCGTTCCGGGCAACTCGACGCTGACGAGGCCCAAAAAGGAGGAGGAGAAGGTGGAGGGCGAGGTGGTCGAGGACGGGCAGGTGAAGAAGGTCGAGGCCAAGGTTGAGGAAGAGGTGCAGGTTGTGGTGGAGAAGAAGGAGGATGGCAAGGGGAAGGCGGCTGAGGTGCAGGATGGGGAGGTCGTGGGCGATGAGAATGTCGAGCCCAAGGAGGAGGAGGAGGAGGAGGTTAAGGCTTGAGATGGCTTTGAGGTTTTCGCTTTGGGTTCGGATAATGATTGCTGGTCTGGATGTAAGGCGCAGATTTGTGTTGTTTGAGCTCGGGCGGGCGTTTACGTGTAGGTAGGCAAAGGGCGTGTGTAAACGGTCCTCGATAATAGGTACTTACTTGTGGCTTTTCTACTTGCTTCTGGCGTGTCTATTCATCAGCATATGGACATACCTCTGCCGATGACCCCAGGTAACCACATGTCAAGGCAGTCAGCACTGCAGCTGTATTACAGCTGATCATCTCTTATGGAAAGACACTATGTCAGTGTCCGATATGCGGGAAGCCATGTTGCCAGTGCCATGGGCCGGAAAAGCTTGGTTCGAGCTTGATGAACTGATTGTTGAACTGCTCTACCTGTTTCTCATGGCCACCATTCTCTCGATAATAATGTTCTTATTTTGCTGACTCCGAGTCTACCCAACGTCAGGACCGCGCCTGACCCAACAGTCTGGAACTCATAAGGGGTTTCATTCGCTCCGCTTGGAGGACTCTAGTCCATGCAAAGGGCGATTACCTCTCAAGATGGTGAGATTGTAGACATCGTCAATTCAGTCCGCGAGCGTAGCCAATTCAAGACCTGGAGCCGAGCTTCAGCCTTTGCCTGTCAAGCTTGGGCAGGAGCCGTAGTAGCGTAGGAGAGTTGGGCAGCTTGGGCTGGCTGGCCGCATTGACGCTCTCGGGCGTCCATCCTTGGTTGGACCTGCATGGCCACGGCTGCAAGCTCTCTGCAAATGTGCCGGGTGGCCGGCACACGCCCATCTATCTCACTTTCAAGTGCCACCAATGCTCGTCAGCATCCAGTCTCGTCGGATTCTCTATATTCTATCCCTCTGTCGTGGATATAAACCCAACAAGAATACCTTATGGAAGGGAACTCAATAGGGCTGAAAGAGGACCGTGGAGCACCCGCTGGTCTGGTAGCACTCCACATTTTAACATTTAACCGCTTCGGCGCGGGTTCGGCTTCTTCCATGCAGGATGGCAACCCGCACACCATTGTTAGATCCCGCCGCTCTCCGTCGACCCCAGCGAGGTTTGCAGGGAATTTGTTGGACCTCACAGCACCTTTCCAACAAGAGTTTTTAGGCCTGGACGAGAGACAAGTCTTCGCAAAAGTGATGAGTATTAGCAGTCCTCCCTATAAGTCAAACGAGCCGCAACGGGCAGAGCTACGGCACAGGTACGACAATTCCACTAGACAACGCTCCGTACTCTGGTTGGGAGGTTGGACTGGTCGACGGCAATTGATTACCGAGAAGCTGGCAGGTCTTTTGGCAGTCAACACAAACCAATCGCTCTGCTTGATTGAGGAGCAATGCCGCCTGGCGCGTCTCACATTCGGAGGCAAAACGACACGAGGATGAGCTGCGATTTGGCAGTCAACGCCTTCAAATCCACAAGGGACGGACTATTTGCGTAGAGCAGTTGCGCAAACTTGGAAAGTTCATCCACAGCGAATGCAAATTGGGGGTCGTCTGCGTCGACCTTTGGTTCAAGTCCGCGCGCCACGCCGAATTGCCAACGCAGAGCTCGACGTGTCTCTGGACGTGGATTGATGAGTTGGCAATGACCAAATCATGCATCTCGGAAATTCATTGGCCGCCATGTCTAGCGCTACTTTTGGTGCGTTTGATGAGATTGGATTGAGGTGTGAAGGAAAAAGAGGTGGAGAAAGACAAGTGGGGTAAGAGTTTTGAAGAAGTCCCCCCCAGGTACGTAACTTCACATCCAACCGCGACGACGAGGAGACATGGAATATTGAGATGTGAAGCCGATTCGGCGACCACCAAGTAAACTTTCTGCTCTGCTTGATGTTGTACAGCTAGAAGCGTCCGGGAAATTTGAATAACGATGTGCGAACTAGAAGCCACTCAGATCAAGCCTGCAACCCGGTCAGAGGATACATCAACGTGGCTCTCAAACAGTGATCAGCTGGGACCAGGGCAGCTCATAAAACACACGACTTGCGTAACTTCCGTCTGTGGTTGTTGTGAATAACCTCTACAGGCACTTGAGAGAAGAGAGAAGAGAGGGGAAAGTTAACTGAGCCCGACGAGAAGGTGCCTTGAAAAGTTACGAGAGCAACTGCCGTGCTCGACTATGTAAGGTAAGTGACTCGGAATCGCAGCACCTGACCCAGCTTCTCGGGAGCCCAGGTACGACACAACTCAAAGAAGTTGCCGGAGTTGTGGAAGGCGAGAATGCTATGCGAGACGTAAGGTACTGTACCTACCTCATTGTAGATGCAGGTCCGGCCCCGAATGGGGCTTAGTGAACAGCTGTGTTAAGCTTCAAGCAGACCGATTTGGAAATTAAGTCCCCTTCCTGCCTGCAGCTTCCGAAAACCATCGAGGCCAAGCTGCTCCTGACTTCATCATGATGCTGCTCGACCGAGCAGTGATGATGTCCTGGAGAGTCCATTCTGTGCGGGGATGAGAGGGCATTATATCATTGCCCACCTCAATCCCCGATGCCCAATGCTTTGATATGGCGTGAGATTCCTATTATATAGCTCTATATCCGTCGCTCTTAAGAAGACCCTGTCGCGATAATCGAATGCGTTGGACTCATTGGAGCGTTTTGACGTGTTAAGCACTCGGACGGCCGTATCATTTTCGATCCCTCACCCTCACTGCAGTGACTGCTCGGAGACCTGGTCACTCTAGGAAAGAACAAGCCGCCGTTTGCGACTTTTCCATTACCGCACCGGCACATCCACTCCGCATAACCCGACCGCAGCTTCTCTTCCATCTCACCACCCACGGCTTGTCGGCTTGTCGAGCTTCAGAATCAACTTCAAAACCAGAGCACTGACTTTTACCACCTCGCCTAGTGATTGTCATACATACCGACCTACCTCGCTCTACCAACTCGCCGGCTGTGCCACAGGACAAGTATCATCCGGCTTCAATTATTCGCGTGTTGCTGAGCTGCTGCTCTTCGACAAGCTCGGGATCCTCTCATCTCTTTTCGGTCCTTCATCTCAACGACACTTTGGCCGCCTTGATGCTCTCTGTTGTTACACGCCGTCGCCCACATCCAAGATCTGCATCTCCTCGTCAGCTGCTGCAGAGTCTGGTTCCTGGCTCTGGCCGCTAAGAAGTCAAAAGCAGGAGCTAACGAACGGGAAGAGCTCCACCGCATACCGCCTCTCCATCCACCCTTCCACAATCCACACACTTGAGACGCTCTTCAGCACACCGGCTAGGCGCGATCGAGCCCAGCCAGCCTAGCTACGCCTAACGGAAGTAGCTTTTCGCCGTTGCGCACCGCAAAACGGTACCTGGGGTGTATCATTGCCGACTCACACCAACATTGAACCTCATTAATTACGCCCACCCGCCGTGCTTGCTTCGACCCCCCGGGCAGCCCCTGACGAGAGCCAGCATCTTTCTTCAATACCCGAATCTTTTCTTTCCTGGTTCTGTTCCTCCACAAACCTATTGCGTCAAATTCGTTTTCTGTTCTATTTTCATTTACGCAGCCAGCGCCTGCGACGTTCGTTCGCTGCTTTCGATACCCACCTTAGCGACTCGTCCATTGCGTCTGCCCAGGTTCACGCTGAAGACCGGCGCAAAGTAAACACTCCAGTCGTCTCTGCTCCTCTTGCTCGCGACATCCGTGCGACAAACCAGCCCATCTTTTTTCTGCGACTCCACGTCGTTGCGGCGTCGCATTTCAGCCCATTACAATTCCTTCGACTCTGTTACCTCATCTTTCGAATGCCTGCGGTTACGCAATTCTGCTTCTGAACTGCGATACCCTTCCCGTTGCACCATGCCTAGCTTCCTCTCGATTTTGAAGGGGAGAGACGGCCCTCGGAGCAAGTCTAGGAAGAACTCCAACCTCAGCCACCTGACGGACCAAGTCCCAACGAAACCAAAATGGGAAGACGCATGGACTCGCAAGACGGTTGAGCCCGAAGAGGTTCAGGAATTGATCAAGCGTTGCACAAAGGAGATCAAGGATCGAGGTAGGACGTGCATTTCGCCTGGCTTGGGGTCTCGGCTGCTCGCTGATTCGGTGTAACGACGGTCTTGCTAACTTGCCTTGGTCTATAGCCCTCGACCTTCCTTTCCTCCTGCTTCCTTTCCGGCCAACTTCTGACCCGAGTGCTGTGCGGACTTTCATCCGTCACTTTTTCGATGGCAGCCATGGATTGCGGGGTGACGCGCTCACGCAGGAGCTGCGGATGACGGAGCCAATGGTATGTTCCGCCCCTCCCCACCAACCAGATATCAGAAGTTCTGCGAGTTGACAAACGACTGTGCAGGTGATAATCGGCGTCATCAAATGGTGCTGGGCCAGACTCCAAGGAGGTGTTGTTGGATGGGACTCGTACGAGCTGTTTAGAGTTGGTGAGCAAGGTAAGACAATCCCCGTTTTTTGCCCCGACACCTTTTTACTTAGGGCCAAATGGCTAACTGTGGGGTGTCTCAGACTCCCACATGGCGAGGGATTCGTTCAAGACATTCATTCCCTTGAGCGTCGACAACGAGTCCAAGTCGTCAATCATTTTTGACTTCTTCGACCTTCTATCCGCAGTAGCGGCCCATGGCAAGGTCAACGGCTTCGGCGGCCGCAAGCTGTCGCGAATGGCCGCATGGTGGGCTTTCGAGCATAAAGATACCGGCAGCGGCTTCGACGCTGGCTACAAGACATGGCTAGCTGCCGCTGATGCCACCAGCCATCTCTTCTTTGCTTACCTCCGCTCCCTCGCGCCTCCTCCTACTGTCGGAGGTATCTCACTGCTGCCTAGGTCACTAGAGAAACTGCTTGCGGAAACCGAATACCCGCCCCAAAGGCCGTCTCTCATGCAATCGTCTACCAACAGGGTGGTCATGATCGTGGACTCGGTGTCTCCCACGCCATTTGCTCTATTGCGCCGCGCCAGACACTTTCAATACCGAGACGAAGATAGGGCACTGCGAGAGTGGTCCGAGTACGAGGATCCCGTACAGGCCTTGACAGAGGAGTGCCGTAGGGTACTCAGGTCCATCTCTGCTGCCAACCAATCGCAAGCTGTATCGAGCTCGAAGCATTCTACCAGCCTCCGAGATGCTTCCTGGTCGCGGTTTGAAGATATCGGCTTCGCCAGTGCTCTAGAGGAGGAGGATGAAGATGAGGACGGGACTAGGCCGGCACCGGCACAACGGCAAACTGGCCTGAGGACGGTGCCTGCGTCAGGTAACGGCTTGGGTAGGCCTACCACCCCTTCTTGGGCCGACTTCCTCTCGTCTGGTTTCGTTGATGATGGGCCAAACAGCCCGAATAACATGCTTCTCCCCCCGGACAAAGTCCTTCCCCCAATCGAAACTCAGATCCGCCAACGAAGCTCTCAGTCACACAAACCGCGACTTGAGAACGATCGACACTTGGAGCCGGGTGAGCTGGCCAGCATTACGCGATTTGATCTCGACGATGCTTTCTGGTGGGTATGGATCAGCAGCCTGGCGCCGGAAGAGACTCCCGAACGCAAGTCTGCGTTCGGCCGATGTGCCGTGGTAGAAACTCTGATCCGTACCGGTCGCTGGTTAGTCATGGAGGAAATGGTCAAGGGTGCTGCCCCCGAGCCGGACCCTACAGCGTATATCGCCGAGAAGAAGGGTTTCTTCAGCTGGACCCGGCGCAACAAGGGTGTTTCGCGCAGAAAGTCCACCGGAAGGCATGCATTGGACAAGAGAGACGGCAATCTCCAGCCTCCCAGCAACACCCTTGGGCTGAGCAAGACGAGTATTGGGGGTGATCAGCACGCGAAAATCCAGGCGGCTGCCCTTCAGCTCCAGGCCAAGCAGGCTAGAGAGAAGCAAGCGAGCCAGAAGACCGATCGCCGGGGAAGGACTGACGCAGATGTCATGGCTGAGAAGACCAACAGCATCCTCACCTTGCAACCGCAAATCATGAGCGAAGCTTCGCCAGCCCTCAAATGGGCGAACAAGTACGACAAGGATGCCATTCGGGAAGCGTACCTGGCCAATTCGGCAGCCGGCCGTGGTGTTTCCACAACGACATTACCCATCAACGGGCATACGAATGGACATTCAAATGGATCAGCTGTCGCTCTGAATGCCCCCGATCGAGCACCCGAAGTGCCATCCAAACCTGCTTCACTTCTTCCGCAGCCCTCACCCGCTGTCGTACCTCTGCCGCAGTCACCCTTGGTGCCGCAACAGCAAGAGGAGGAGTCTCCATTGGAGACTCCGCGTCTTACGGAGAAGCAGGTGGAAGCTCCTAGGGACTTGCACCCCGTTGAGCGGACATCAGATGCTGCTGGCCGAAGCACACCGGTTCCGCCGGCAAAGGAGCCCGAGAGCTTGGAACTAGCGCGTGAAGCAATGATCTCCCCGGAACCCGAGCTGAGTCCGGAGAGCAAGAAGCGACAAAAGAAGCTCCACAAGGAACTCCATAAGGACAGCAAGGACAAGGCTGGCAGTGGCGGTTTTAGGAAGTTGTTCGGTCGCAAGAACAGGTCATCCAAGGTGCCCGACAACGCCGCCGCTCAGCTCACTGCCATGGGCGTCAAGGACGTGGAGCCCGTGGCCGCACCCCCTATGGCCGAGCTGGCTGGCCCTGAGTACCAACCTGAGCCGAATCCCCCGAAGCCACCTTTTGCGCGAGAGGAGACGACGTACGCCACTCCTCCCGAGAGAGCGGACCCGATTGATGAGCAGAGAACGCCTTCTTTTGTGCCCTCTGTCACCGCCCCCGTGCCAGAGCCTGTATACGCGGCATCTGAGAAGGAGACAGTCTCGCGGGTTAACACGGCAGATGCCCTTGAAGCAAATACCGAGTTCTCGCGGTTTGACCAAGGGCCGCTGGCGGATCAGCCAGCTTTCATTCCTGACGAGTCTACAGAGGAGGAGGACGATGATGCTGTCCCGCCGCCAATTGCACGTAAGCCGTCGCGCTCTCCTGTGCCCGCAGCGCGACAGGCTCCGCAGCCACCAACACGAAGGGCAGCAGAGCCCGAGTCGAACCTGCCCCCAGCGGGTATTGTGCAAGATCGCTGGGCGCAGATCCGCAAGAACGCGGCGGAGCGCGCAGCGCAGCGTCAAGGCACTGCGGACAGACCTGCTGCTCCCTCAGGCAAGCCAGCTGATGCCGACGAGGATACCAGCGGAGAGGAGAGTACGTGTATTCTGTAACCTGACCGAGTGTTAGAGCGTAACCGCTAACTTGTATCGACAGCCATCGAGTCCCGCGTTGCACGCATCAAAGCGAGGGTTGCCGAGTTGACGGGCAACATGGAAGGCCACGGCGGTCCCGGAAACGCTACGCCGCCTCCTATCCGTCGCTAGTCGCAACGGACCCCCATTCGACAGCGGATTCCGACGAGAGTCACATCTTTGAAACACACCTCGGTGCCATTTTGAAACCCCTTTTGACGGTTACGTCGACCAGACAGCACAGTTACATTTACCGATCTCCAGCTCTCTCCCTCTTCTCAGGCATCATCATCACCGAAATCTCTTCACCACCGATGTGAGGTTGCCGTTAGAGTTGAAGACCAGGACTCTATTCATTTACCAAGCTTTTACCACGTCATCTTAGGCTGTCGACTTCCGCCGAGATATTCCCCTTGCCGTTATTTCGATTCTCACCGTGATACCACTAGAAAAGCTGCGCGAGGATTTTAGCAAGCAATGGAAGCAACCTCTTTTTAGCGTTTTGTTTCTTTTCTCGATCTTTTAATCTCAGCACCGGATCCATCCTCTACTTACGGAGCGAGTTCTGATCTCTTGTGCTTATGGCTTATTCTCGATGGTGTTTGTAATGTGTCGCCCGGCGATGGTCGGGTCAAGGAAACGGAGCATCGCTTTATTCTAATGTTTGCTGGCACGGTCGCGTCGAGCATATACATGTAGCCCATTTTGTGGCGCGAGAGTATTGTTTCAGAGTAGGAAATCGAAGCAAGGTCGAAGTGAAGTGAAGAGCCGCCACTCTTGTCTTGTCAACCAATGCTTTGGCTTTGGTCATATATGCTGCTCTATTGTGCTGACCAAACCCCTTTTCTGCACTTCTGCAAACGCACCGACGTCATCGGTCCTGTCGAGTCACACCACCTGACAAATGACTTTGTGTCAGTTCTATATTGATCTCTACTGATATTATACGGCACGCAGCCAATAGCCTCGTACAATAACCCCAAACGACGTTCAGGGGGCCACCCCGTGCTTCACCTCCAGTCAATGGAGACTGAAGGCTTCTACCAAGGCCAGTAGACTAATATAAATTCAAGCCAGACTCACAATCCTGTTTTCTCCTTCTCTCTCTCACCAAGTCTGCCGCTGCTGAACGCGCAAGACTTGTGCTTCAGCTTCGAGCAGCAAGGCAGAGACCAACCCATACACGACACGACGACAAGCGATAAGCAAAGACACCATTCCACGACTACCACACAATGAGCACGTACCACCGCTCCGGGCGGCGCCATGATGCTCGTGATCGACGGCCGTCCGACGCCCACCGGCACCACCATCACCACCATCACCACCATCACGGACGGAGACATGACCGGTACCACGACGGGGCTGCAGTCCAAGCCACCACGCAGCAGCAGCCGGACAACCGATTGGGAGGGCGGGTCCGAACTCCGGACTCTGGCCGCGAACCAGCACGACCACTACCACCACAACGACCAGCGCAGCCCGTAGTCCCCCAGGTCGTCGACGACAGCCGCGGCGGGGCGGCGGACTTCCACCAGCCAAACAGCAACCGCAACCTGACGGCGGCGGAGCACTCGGCCTCGGACGCGTCGGAGGCGAACGGAGACGACGATTCCGCGGCGTGTCTGGTCTGCACGCGGGTCGCACGGCGCAGGGCGGCGCTGCGGTGCGGGCATACGTGGTGCCGGCGGTGTCTGCGGACGCAGGTGCGGAACGCGCTGAGGGGAGGGGACGGGTCGTGGCCGCCGCGGTGCTGTGCGGGTGAGGGCGGGGACGGGGAGGGGGAGATAGGGGAGGGGACGGTCGAGTGGCTGGGCGATGGGGGGGTGTGGGATATGTATCGCCTGAGGAGGGCGGAGATGGAGGTTGCTGTTGGGGAGAGAGTGGTGAGTTATTCTCTTTTTCTTTTTTTTTTTTTTCTGTGGTGTTTGATTCTCTTGATCTATTGGAAAGGGGGTTGGGATGGGTCAAGGGGGAAAAGGGGTCGAGGGGATGTAACGAGCTCGCCGACTGACCGACGACAGTACTGCCACCTCATCACCTGCGCGAGCTTCATCCCGCCGGTGCACCACAGCGTGGTCGGGGACGGCAGCCGGGGCGGACGCACGGCGCTCTGCCAGCAACCCGGCTGCGGCCGCCACACGTGCGTCGACTGCGGGACGCAGGCGCACCTCGGACGGGACTGCCCCCGCGACCCGGACATGGAGGCCGTGCTGCAGACGATCGAGGCCCACGGGTACCAGTTCTGCGCGTGGTGCAATGCTGTCGTTGAGAGGATCGATGGGTGTAACCATATCACGTAAGCCCTTCCTTTTTTTTTTTTTTTTTTTTTTTTTTTTTCCCCCTATCCCCCCGTTTCTCAACCGTATACGTACTCCTTGCTGCCACCCGCTCACTGTCCGCGACAAACAGGTGCAGATGCGGGCACCAATTCTGCTACATGTGCGGCACCCGCTGGAGAGAATGCGACTGCCCCGACTACGGCGGCGTGCGGCGGCAGCGGGCCGACCGCCCCCAGCTGGAGGAACGGGCAGTCCAAGACCAGGGCGCCGCACCTGAGAGGAGGGAGAGACGGAGACATGAGTGGGAAGAGTGGGACGAAGCGGAGGCGAGAGTGGCCGAGCAGATGCAGCAATGGAGGCTGGAGGAGCAAGACCAGGTCGCCGCGCAGAGACGGAGACGTGACGACTTAGACGACCCGGGGGAAAGGGTGGCCGAGCAGATGCGGCTGTGGAGGCTGGAGGAGCAAGAGGCGGCTCGGGCTCGGGCGGCACTGGATGACCTAGCGCCGGATCCCGACGAGGAACTCCTGAGGTGGGTGCAGGAAGACTCGGAGGCGAGGGTGCAGGCGGAGCAGATGCGCTTGTGGGCTGAGGAGGACGCGGAGGCGAGACGGCTGGCTGGCCAACAACAGATCCCCGTTCCTCTTCCAGCTCCTGCGCCTGCTCGAGCTCGTGATCCGGCACCGGCGCGAGCTCCGGCGGTACCGCGCAACGCGTGGGGTGTGCGAGGCGAGAGACCGGATCGACCCCGCGATGACGGATGGGCGGCGCGGCGAGGACGGCTGCATGCCCCGGGCTTGGTACCGCCGGGAGTCGTAATGCGCGGGGTGGAAGACCATATGTACCAGCCCGACCCAGCGCGAGAACGCCAGCTGAGGGAGCGCCAGCTGCGAGAGCGAGTGAGACACGAGTTTGCGCAGCGGATGAGGGCGCAGCAGCTGGGGCCGTATGGGTACATGCGCGCCCTGCTGCCACCGCCATTTCTGGACGAAGTGCTCGGGCTGATGGGGGGAGAATGGGTCGTCCCGCAGGTGTTGGGGCCGGGGCGGTATCGGCACCGGTTCGGTGGGCAGGATATGGGTTACTACCCCCCCGGAATTGACATGCGGATGATGATGCTTGAGCAGTTCATGGGACGACACATGGGGCGGCACTACGAGTACCGATTTTGACCCTGGCAAGGCTAGGCAGTGACGAGAAGTAGATAGTGAGATCTGATAGCAAGCGGCAGCGGCAGGGCCACCGGATCTGCCTGCGATGGCATGACTGGAGATGGCGCATGACAGGGTGGAGGAGTCGACATGCGATTCTCCTGTCATATCCAGGGGTAAAGCAACAAGAGATAGAAAATATCCAAAATAAATTAAAATAAAATTAAAATTCATGATATCAAACCCCCAGTCTGTTCGCATCCCCATGTTAGACAAGAGCGAGAATGCAGATTCAGACTCGGAGGAATACGAGAGGTGGTATGGATGACAACTGGTCATCGGTAGGGGATTCAGTGAAGGCTCACGGAGATACCTGCCGGTGTAAGTAAAGGTAGACACCGAGGACTGGGACACTAGACAACTTGCTTGCTCAAAATATTAACAACTACAGAATGCACTGCTCTCCATTATTGTATTGTACAGACCCGAAAAGACACGTCGTCTATCAATGCTCATTCGCATTCTCCTGCGAAGTATAACGCCTGCCCCTTTTGGTACAAGCTATGCTCAAAACCATCTCAAAACGCCAAACAATGCTCAATCCGTCGAAAAGCCAGAGTAAACAAAGAGTTGAGTGCGATGCTCCCATGATTTCGCTCTTGTGGTGAGTCACTCCCCGTCATGCTTCTTAGCGGCAAACTCCCTCGCGAGCGCCCGCTCGTTGATCCCGCGGAACGTCTTCTTGCCCACCTCGTAGCTGCTGATCATGATGGCGCACGCCGGCGCGACCCTCAGCGTCCGCGGGATCCACCCCTTGAACAGGCCCGGCACGCCCTCGGTGCGGAAGATGTGCCACAGCAGCCGCACCATCTTGGGCTGCTCCCCGCGCGCCACGGGGGTGGCCCCATCGGCGCCCTTGGCCACGTCGCGGTACACCTGCGTCCGCGTCTTGCCCACGTCGAAGGGCATCGTCACCAGCGACGCGATGGCGCCCGACCCGGCTCCCGCGATGAAGCTGTCGGTGAAGGTGTCGCGGTGGTTCTCTCTGCTCTGGGACCGCCTCCGCGCCCGGCCAACGCGGCCGGCGTCGAGGTCTATCTCTCGCCCGCGGTGCCGCTCCCTCGCGTCCGTGAGCTTCCCCCGTATCGTCTCGTACCCCCACCAGTACATGCCCGAGAACGGCACGTCGCGCCACAGCGTGAGCGTCAAACCCCTCCACAGCGAGCGGTACCCGTGCGTGGCGACCATGTCCGTGATGCCCGCGAACGTGTCCCTGAGGTGTCCGGCCGCGGACTCGCCGTGCGAGGCCTGCAGCCGCGTGCGGAAGAGCTCGATCGGGCTGACCGACGTGGCGGCCAGGACGCGCGCCGCGGCGCCGGCCGCCAGCGGCGCGTAGGGCTCGGGCACGGTCCGCTGGATCGGAGACTGCGTGTTGTAGCGCAGCCACTCGTACCCGGTGAAGTAGATGATGTTGGCCGGTATGGCCATGATGAGCGTGGGCGACAGCCCTCTCCACAACGTCGTGAAGCCTTCGTTCCTGGCAATCTTGCGCAGGCCGTCGATGGTCGAGTGAAACGTCTTTTGGTGCGCCTGCTCGACGGCGCATTCCGGCCCGCGTGGCATCGCTGCTGCTCCGGCTGACGCTGCTGCTGCGTCCAGACCCGCTATCCGCGGACCGGCGAGGCACACTTCGGCGTTGTTGTTCATGAAGAAGACCTCGCGGCAGCAGGCCGTGACGCCCAGATTCGACGGCCGGAAGGCGGTCGGCGTGGAGACGGCGAGCTTCTGGAAGTCCGCCGGAAGCGGGACGCGCTGGGGGTTGACGTGCTGGGATTGCAGGCGGACGCGCACTACGTCGAGCGGCGTCGCGAGGAGGCCGGTCAGGAGGCTGCCCGATGTTGCCGAGAGCATCTTCTGTACCGGGGTGATCTCGACGGGGTCTGGGATGGGGCCGTCGCCTGTGGGATGGATCGGGACTGCTGTTGGAGGGTCATCGTGGGTTATCCGGTCGTGGTCCTGGCCGCTTGTGGGTGTTTGTGGTAGGAGAGCCATGGTGAAGAAGTCCTTCACATCGCCGGCGGGCAGATGGCGAGCGGATAGAGAGGACGTCTCTGTCGGGGGGGGGGGGGGGGTTTGGTTTTGTCCAGTCCACACCAGGTGTGGAACTGGTGGCTTGAATGGCTGATTTAGGTAGGGTAGGTGTTGATGAAAGAGTAACAGACTTTCTGTGATGAGATTGAGTCAAATCCCACAATGGGGGATCGAAGATGTAGCTAAAAAGGCGCGGTTGTTCAACTGCGAGGCCGGAGAATCAATTTTGCCTCCAATTTCAATAAAGGTAGGCGTCATAAAAATTGACTGGGGAATTTCGGAGAAGCTTCAATTGACCGCCCCCGCAAGAGCCGAGCTAAAGCCGGGTGATGTCACGCCCCAGCCAGCGCGTTGGGCCGACACAATGCGCGCTGAGTGGTCCGAGCGCCCATTGAGGCTTTCCACTGGCGGGTGAGGCTGAAAAGGCTGTGTGTGGCTGGAGAAACTGATAAGATAAGATAAGATAGGAGCCAGAGATAAACAGGGTTAGGGTTATTGTGATGGACCAGGATGTCGCCGAGACTCCCAGCCCAGCTTCCACTAACGCACAACTGCCGGCGGTAATGCATCTCGACGCTCTGCCGCTGTGCCTTACAGCAGACTCATTTAACCACCGCCCTTACTTCATCTCTCCCCGCGTTTGACGACGTAAGCTCCTGCTCGGGACGTCAATTGCACAGGGAACAGTGGATATGCGATTCCGCGTCTCGGAATGCCCTCGTGTTAGATGCCCTTGGGCCATGGAAGAGCGGTCTGGCAAGGCGTCGTCGTCCTCGTCCTCCTCCTTCCCGGAATGCATGCAAGGGCGGAGCGAATATATGACATGATGATTGAACACGGACCTGGAAGCCATGCTGGCCCCGTCCAATCGAAGGGACACGCGCGTTGTAGACATGGTGAACTGGTTTTGATTCAGTAATAGTACCCAGACTGATTTCATATTTGCCTTCCGGTGGCCTTCTTCAGGAGTTCCATGCATGGCGCCATACAAGACGCAATAGATTTAGCTCTCTCTTCCTGATAGTACAGTGGCCATTTCCGAGATCGACTTTTCCAGACCTTGTTCCATATGATGCACGATACAAAAGAGAGTGTGTGTCAACTACCTATGCTAAAGCAGGATATGCAAAGTGTGTGATGTATGCCCAGCCCAAAGACAAATGAAAACATAAGTCCAGCTGCACCTTGGAGCTTTGCCTGGAACAAATTATGCATATCCACAGACCATCAGCTTTCCTTTCCGCTCCTGTCGGCGGGTCCGTAACAAAAGAAATCTCCTCCAGTATATCCGTCTGCAGTTGCAGCCTGATATTGGTTACCCCTTTCCGACACCCGCGGCTCCCAACAAAATGTCCGTTCCGATGGTCAGGCGTTCCAAAGTACCAGGGCACCTCAGTGCAATTTCTCCTTCAAGTAAACCACTGCCGCGTATCCGGCACAGCAGCTGGTGCTCATGTTGTGCTGGCACCACGGGCACTTGACCATCGTGGTGATGGCCCCCGAGATGCCGCGCAGCTTGTCCTCCACCACGGCGTCCGGCTTGGCCATGCACTCGTACAGTTTGGACGGCATGTCGTGGTAGAACTTGCAGCTGCAGCACTCGACGAACATCTTGGCGATGGGCGCCATTCGAAGCTCGGGCGGAGCAAGTGCTTGCGAGCGAGCCGAGGTTTGTGGTTGTAGATGCTTGGGAATTGCTGACAGAACTGGCGGCAGGGCCGGCCCCTGGCTCTGTCCGAGGTTGGATGTTGGCGGTGGCGCACTAGGCTTGAGTATCGACACAGGCGTCGTCGTGGACCGGGATGGCGGGGTCGGCCTCGGTCCAGGTGTAGGCGCAGGAGTAGAAGCAGTCCTCGCGGCCGCTTTCGCAGGCTCTGGTGCTGGCAACTGGTGCTGGTCGGCTTCCGGAGCTGTGGCCTTGTCTATTGTTTGGGCCCTTTCCGTGACCGGCTTCGAAGCGGCAGCCTGCGTCTGAAACGTGATCTGGGTGGCAGTTATTTTGACAGGAAGCCTCTCTTGGTCAGACGTACTTGCTCCTTTGCTGATTTCCGAGAAGTCCACGAATAGTGGGTTACTCGCGAATCCATACGACGGGATAAAGCCTCCTATGGGTGACATAAATCTGGCCGACATGAGACTGGTGCTCGCGGACGCTTGAGTGGCCCTCAGTGTCAAGTCATCGCCGGCTCGCTCGATCAATTCCGTATTCTCCACAACCGTGCTGTCTGGTTTTGTCTCTGGGACGGGTTTCTGCTTGCGTAGTTTTTTCTTCCGCTGTTCAGACTCTCGCGGTTCCTCCTTGTCCTTTTTATTTGCCTCGTTTACCTCTTTGCCAAGTTGCTGCCCGGCAGACGCCGTTTTTGGACGTTCTGGTTCTTGCCGCTGCCTCGCTTTTGAGCGATGAGGAATTGCTGGTCCCTGTGAACCACTTGCTGCCATTGAGCTGCTGGTCAGATCCGGGTCCGAGTGCGATCGAGATAGACGGGTCCGACCAAAAGAGTCTCCCGGCTCATCAAAGCGCTGACCGTCCGCCGGGCCAGTTCCGCCTTCCAACTTAGCGGGTGCAGACGCTATCTTAACAGGTTCTTCTCTGGCGTCAGAGTAGTCGCTCACGGTCGATTGAGCATCGTCAAAGTCAATATCCATAGGCATTGCGGTCCTGCTCCATCGGTCTTCTGGGGCCATCTCGTTGCCTTCGTCGTCGTACTGTGTTAAGCGTGGAGTGACATTGGAGGAACTCCCTGAGCTAGTAGTATCAGATACCTGCCGCAGCGTCCTGGCGTCATCCTGAACGACAGCCTCCTCTGTTCCCCCGTTCGGGAGCGTACCAACTTCCACAGTCAGTCCTTTAGAGGATTGAGGCCGAGAGGTGTCAGGCGTTGTTACAGGCGAAGGGAGCGGGGACCCGTCATCATAGTTTGAGGAAGAGGACGAACCCTCGGAAACCCGGCTACCAGGCTGGTTGGGTACTGTGGAAGGGGCCGAAGTAGGCTGACTTTGAGGTGGCTTGGATGGCTGAGCAGGCTGGGTGCTCAGTCTTGTTGGAGCACTGAGGGTAGGTACCGATGAAGACGATGAAAACTTTGCTCGTAAGATGTAGTAGGGAGGCGGCTTGACCGTTGGCCTAAAAGTTGGGACTTGGCTCTGGCTTGGTGACATATGCAAAGCAGCTCTTGCGACATCCTTAAGACTCCTTGTCTTCCCAGTACCAGTGTGACCGGGTGCCTCGGAGCTCGCCGACTCCTGAGTTACTTTTGAGGAGGTCGATTCGGCTTGGGTGGCATTGCTCCTCGTAGACGGCGGAACGCCATCTGATGACGACAGTGTTTGGATCGCTGAAGGAGAGCGAGGTTGGTTCACATAATTGAAGTAGTCACCCGGGTCTACTGAGCCAGGCTCGGTAGAGTCTGCTCTCTTCAACGATGCGCCTCTGTGCCCCGTGAGTCTCATGGCGGCTGCTTTGACATCCCTGCTGAGCGAGGAGCGTCGTGTATGCTGGGAGCTGCTCCTCGTCGAAGAAGAAGCATCGGCTGGTACCAGCTGCTCGTCAAGGAGCCCCGCCAGTGCACGTTCGGTACTTTTGTCTCGTTGGTGTCGAACGTACCCGTCATTGAGGCCACTCGGGTGAGATGAACCGTCAGGTTGAAGTGATTCTTGAGAGTGGTTGTTGCTTGAATAGCTGCTGGTAACAGGGTGGTTCTTGCTGTCTCTTCCTCGAGACGTTTTCAGGGTAGGTGGCTGAGCAGAGTTGTGCCTCAGCATAGGCGTACGTGATGCAGAGGGCGGGCATGATTCTCGAGAAGACCTCGAATCATTCCTCAGACTTGAGCCTCCGGAGACCGGCGGAGACATGTCATTGGTGGTAAAGGACTTGTGTATCCTCTGACGAGGATCTAGTCCGTTGACGGGAGGGGACCGGGTGTGCATGGAATGCTGCAGTGCTGCTTCTCTCATTTGCTGCAACTTTAGTCCGCCTATGAAATGGCTGTTGGCCGAATCCAGCAATTCAGTTGAATCAGGAGTGATTGATCGGAACAACGGATGCTGCAGCAAGTCAGGCTGTGTGTACTCCTGCTCGTCATCCACAGTCGGCATTTGATGATGTTCTCTGCCGGTAGTCCGGAAGTTGTTTGAGCTGAGTACCGGAGCAGAGTTTGAGCGCTCCATGACGGTGGGCATCTGGCGTCCTAGCAAGGGAGCGGCCTTGCTCAACCTAGATGAGCCTCGTTTCTTGGCTGCTTTGGCTTCCCGTTCAGCGAGGTCCTTCTGTTCTTTTGCTTTTCGCTTCCGCTCCGCTTCCTTTTTCTTGTCCTTCTTTTTCTGACCATATCCCTCCCAACTGGGCGAGTGACAGATCGATGACTGATCCGACTCCTCTTCCTCATCGCTGTCAGGAGCCAGGAACTTGACGGACTTTTGAAGAGATTCTACATTCTCCAAGTCTAGTTCTGGTTCCCTTTCTTGGCCTATCCCTTGTGCGTTTGCTTCTGTTGGGCCCCTGTCAATGTTTGGCGGTGGAATGGCTATTGATAATGGAGGCGGAGCTATGCTTCGTCGGACGGCCTTGAGCATCAGATCTTGTTGTTGCTGTGATAGGGAATTGGCGCGTCGAAGTTGAAGAGGAGCACGCGGACTGAGAGGCTCCGTTGGTGATGAAGGCGAGTTACTGGATTGTTCTTGGTCACTTTGTAGACGTTCCAACTGATTGAAGGGCAAGCAAGTCAGATCTGCAACATAGTAGAGGGAGATTGAACAAGGGGGGCATGGGCGGTTTGACGTTCTTGGGGACCATGATCATCGCTGGACCGCTGAGCTGAAACAGTGGCTTACCTTGTACCTCTTCTCCAGTTCCAACATGCGCTGAAAGCTGGAGCCCCGCGAAAGGGGAGGAGTGGCTGTTGGCGTTATGTCCGCCATGACGGCAGAGCTGAGTGCAGGCCGACGGGTGCGCTGCACACCGCAAATGAGTCGACAACAGGACCCAGGACAGATGTATGGAAATGGAAAGACAAGACACGCTTTTTCCTATATTTGCGGAGGGCTCAGAAGAGAAACATGGGCAAAGAAAACAGTGAGCTTGTGGCCAAGGTTAGGACAAGCCTGTGTCTCAGGCCATGACGGGAGACGGGATGGGGCAGGCCTGGGCAGGTATATCATTTCTTGGGAAGGGGATAAAACTTGGTTTTCGGCCCCGGATGATGATCTGTCGAAAGGAAATAGAAGACTTCGCAGAAAAGTGTGCGAATTCCTGGCCCTGGCGCACGTAGCCGCAGGTACTGACTGGGTGACTGGGTGACTGGGTGAATGCTGGCTGGGTTGTCTGGCGTTACGGGTAAAATGGGATTTTGATGATTTTGATGGAGAAGACTTCCTCTTCTTCCGGAAGCGACACACTTTCTCTCTGACAGAGTCACACTTGGGCGGCCGTGACGGGAGTCCGTATAATGGCGACATCGTAACCAAGTAAGGTAGACTAGAAAAGCCAGTGCTCCTCGAGGGTATCCCGCAGAGCACAGGCTTCTCCTATCCGTCCGTATATAGGGATTCCACTCGGATCCCACCTGTGTTGCGTAGGCCTCATCAACAGGAGTATAAACAACCGACCATTCGGCTCGTCCAATACGCAGCGCAACATTGTGTCTCTATGGGCTTGCATATGTCTTCCTAGCAAGGGTAGGACGAACAGGCATATCCTCGCCAGAAATCCGCAGTCGTGGTAGCATCCAGGGGTATATTCTAGTCCGGGACGCGAAAGCCGAGAGGCCATCTGGAAGATCGATGGCATGAGCAACACGTTGTTGGCAAGACGCTAGGCAAAGAAGCAGGGCACCAAGGCAGCCAGCAAGTTTGTACCAGAGTGGCTGATCAAGTAGCAAGCAGCAAAGCCCATAGCATGACGGAATGGTCCATTCAGATCGCGATATCCGGCCATGATTGTCTGAGACTACTCTCGGTAAGATGGGCAGCTGCAGCAAAATAATCCCCATAAGCGTTGCAGAAACGAGCCTGGCCATCGGGTGTCACCGCTTGGATCTGTAGGTGAGAGAAGCGAGTGATGTACCTACTTTGGACTGCACCGGAGTAATAAAGTTGAACAGCACTGTGGACAGCACACCGCGTGAAGGCTTGGCCCGCCGAGCCGGCTTGGGTCTCCACCAGTGCATCTTTGGTGTACTTATGCCAAGTATCTTTTCTGTACCTGAGAGAATACGGAAACAAGGTCCAGCTAAGATTGTCCGACGATTCACAACCTCGAAATGCTTCGAAAACCCTATTGAACTTGGAAATATTAGGTTGCTTGCTATTTAAATCGTCAATAGAGAAAGCTGTCGTCCGACATCGGCCCCGTCTCTGCCCGGTACGCCCGCCCCTATGGGTTGTTGTCGTGTTGTTCATGTTGGTGCTGCTACAAGCCCGGTACCTTTGACGACACGTGTGGGAGCAGGCGAGATGGGATCTGGCGCTAAAGTCAAGCCACCAGCTGCAGCCCACCGTTTGCCACGCTATTTTTGATCTTCGGCAGGGATTCACATTTCCGGTCACTCTTGTCTCGACACCACACCACGAGCCCAAGAGGTTCTCTCCCTTGAATAGTACACAGTTCGGAACGAGAACAGCTTCCGGCGTGCATCTCTGTCAACCCGTGGTTTGACGCCTGTTAGGACCATGTATAATTACCGGGCTACGAAGATATACGTGCGAGAGAACATTCTGATGAAAAAGGTATGTACCGGTACAGCAGCATCGCGAGTATCAAAACCCGAAAGCACGATGAGACACCTCGACGACTATGTCTGCGGCTATACGATTATACGGCCTTACGCGAACGACGATACAGGAAGCATTTCCAAGATCACACGGATGAGGTACAGCTTTGCAGTTACGCCGATCTGTTGGACGTGTTAATGCCCGCTGTCGTTCGCAATCCTCACGGTGTATCGCACCACTTCAATTCCTGGTTCATCTTCCCATTCCAATTTCAGAAGGGGTCACCGCCTTGAAAGTATTAGTTGAAAGTATTAGTCATGGTTGAGGCTACGGTGATGTCCTTCAGGCTTCGTCTATAGTTGTCACCGTGCTCGTTTACGCTCAAGGACAAGATGGTGCTTTTCCGGGACAACGATGCGACACCAACCGACCCTGGGCCAGCAGTTCACTCGACTCCCGTCAAACTGCCGGAGCCCCGAGCATCCCCGAGGAGTACCACGAGAGAATGTTCCATCCTGGAGGCTCTCTTCCAGCCGCGGAATCGTTCGTTCAAATGGATCCCGGGGTGTATCCACGTGTACAGGAGTCGCCCGGAATCGACCTGCTTCTGGGACGAACTCTGCATGCCCTCTCCAGCTTAGGTTTGCGGTTCGACCGGGCTCAAACAGCGATCTTACCGACATATCGATTCAGTGGCACCAGCCATGAGACACTCGGAGATTTTTCATCGGCCGGAAGGCTCTTAGATCTTTGCGATACGTGCACCATATAGTCAACAAGCTGAGCAAGCTGCGTTTTTGGTCGGTGTAAACTATCAAGCAGTACGTTGCAGTACGTTGCAGTCCGCCTGTGAGAGCAATGGAACGCGACTATACGCCGCGAGAAGCTGTTCCTTTCTGTCGCTCCTACTGCATGTCGAAGACCCTATATTACAGTCGCCTTCGTCTGCCAGGGCTGATATTGCGTGCTGATGGACGTCGAGTCGGTTCATGGGTTTCGACAGCCCGTCGAGTTGTCACGAGTTTCAACATCTCTGTGCTACTTTGACAACACTAGCTCAGTCGTTCCTTGCCGCCCCGGCTCTGCAGACCGCTTTGCGAGGTGTGCGACTCTTGGCTTCCCTGGTTCTCGACATTATCCAGAACATTTTGCCAGTACGCGAGGGAAGTGGCCCGCTGCACCAGCTTACTGGCCCCCGGGATCATGTTCCCCTCCTGTACAGTTTTATATTGGGTATTACGCGTTCGCTCTCTGCAGTTCATCTTTGTCCCGTCCTTGCGTTGACTCGTTGAAATTTTCTTCTCTGGATTTTCTCGTCCTCTGATGCGAGCATGGGTGCGACTCTGCCTCGGCCATTGGCTGCTCCCCACAATGGTTTCCGGTCCCCATGGGGTAAATCTGCAGTCACCTTAAAAGCTTCGTACATTGGCGCAAATAAGCATGGCCCAGCCATCCCGTATTGCCTGTTCATCTGGGGGCGTTCATCTAGCCTTCCCTTCGGGGGGGGGGGGGGGGGGCACAGTCAGCCTACGACCCTGGCCCTGGCCCTGGTGCTTGCGAGGCGTAACAGACTGTCGTGCCTGCGTATGATCGCAGGGCGTACACAATAAACAAAGATGTGGGCGATAATCACCCGGGACTTGCTGCGCGGCTTCTCTGCCAGGGACATGAACCTTCCATTTCTCTTCCGTGCTTGCGTGGACGCCGGCAGATGCTAAAGATCAACAGGTACGGCCAGATCCCATTGGGACGCTTCCTTGCTGCGTTGCACTCTTCGAAATGGGCTGCTCGGAAGGAGGAGGCTCGATCTCCGGCCGAAGATGCATCCAGATCTCGCTGTCCCAATCTATCAGGCCGCCTAAAGGCGCCGCCCTGCTCGTCGGTATGGTCTTTCGAGCCTGCCTCTTCTCCCTCCACCGCCGCCTCCACCGCACCCAGTAGCTGAGGCGAAGCGAAAACTCCCGCTCGATCCTTAGACGCGCGGCAATCCACTTGTCGTCCGGGCGGTGGTCAGACGATACCGCCAAGGTGTCAGAGGTGGCGGTTTCCAGGAGGTGCTCGTTCGGCCAAGCCGTCTCGAACCTGCTCCGCTGTCGGGCCGGCAGGGTAGAGCGGAGGAATTCGAGTATCGCCGTGATGGTGAGGAACAAGGCTCTTCTGGGGTTCACCAGAGTCTTTACCAGCAGCGCCATCCAATTTGGGTACAGCACTGCGAAGTCCGTCTGCGAGAGGTGCGTGGATCCCCGGATCGTCATCTGCCAGCATAAGACGCCTTGGTCCAGGCCCTCGCGGCAGATGGCTTCCACCCTGTCAAAGTTTTCGTGCCAGTGCATGAACGCCTCGGAGCCAATGGATAGGATGGGCTTCCGGATCCGCTGCTCCGTGTCCTCTGGGAAGGCCGGCCCCCAGGCGTCGAGGAGGACTCCCTGTCCGATCCATGGAAACCTGTCTGCGAGCCGGATCACCTGCACCGACGTCGCGCCACCGAAACTGTGGCCGGCCATGGTCACATTCTCCAGATGCAGCCGACCGTTCCAGTCGCCCCAATCTATCCCGTCGAGACCCTTGGAGCTGGATCCCACACTGCCTTTCTTCCGGAGGTTGACCTTTCGGACCTCCTCCCCCCGGCCTTCATTGATCAGTGTGAGCACGTGGTACGCCTCCTCGATCTCGGCAAGTCGCATCTCGATCTGGGCTCCGCGAAGCTCGAGGTCGACTCCTTGGGGATTATTCGGCGTCGTGTCCTTGGCATTGCCCTCGGGGAAGAGGTAGTCGACCTTGTAGTAGGACTTTGCCGGTCCTCCCGACGGCTTCCTCCTTTCCTTCTTCTCCTCCGACCTGGTATGCTGCGGGTCCTTGTCGACCTCTTCGTCGTCAAGGTCTCGATGCGCCTCTCTCCCAGGCGGGAGGTTGACGAACGTCCGCGCACCGCTCCCGTCGCGGTGCTCCATGGCCACGACCACCACCCCGTAGCTCGCGAGCCCGCCGCAGATGGAGCTCGCCAGCGTGCGCGAGCCGCCGAGGCCGTGCGAGAACACCACGACGGGGAAGTTCGGCCGGTCCTCGTCGCTGCGGCTCTGCGGATCCGTCCTAGGCTGCGCCGCATCCTCCGGGCGCCTGCGACCGGCAGTCCCGCAGTTCTCGGGCGCCCAGTGCTCGGCCAGCTTCGCGTTCCTGAACGCGGGCAGCTTCGTGAACATGGACGTGGTGGCCATGTACACCGTCACGGGGAAGCTGGGGACGCTCAGGAACTTGGCGTAGCCGTGGGCGGCCTCGGTCCGGGGGCGGGGCAGCCAGGGGACGGTGTCCGGGCTGGGCTCGGAGGAGTCGGGGCCCTGCTGCTCGCAGCACGGGTAGTAGACGGAGAAGAGGACCGTGTCCAGCCGCAGCGCGGGCTCGTGGTTCCGCCTGATGTGCGAGAAGGCGCGCGGCTGCCTGGCGGGCACCTCGATCTCCATGTAGCCGACATTGTAGGGTCCTGGGTAGCGCGGTAGGCTGTGCAGGAGCCTCTCTCGCCAGGTCTTTCGTGGGCCCGGTGCGGTTGGGGGATATTGCGGGCTTTTTGTTGTCGTCGAGGAAGTCCGACGCATGGTGGTGACTTTTTAAATATGTCACTTACACAGGAAATGCCACCTCGTGCAAGACCCAAAAAGCCACAAAAATGAACGTTGCGGAGGCACGATGCTCGATATTCCAGGTAACGTAACACTTCCTCTGCGCAGCTTGGCCTTTTGGGGGCAGATCTTTGTGACAATATGCCGTGTTTGTTGGTTCCCAATTCAGCCAATTTGAGGTACCTGCGCCGCTGTAGGCAGCCTGTACTGTAGGTACTTTACAGGTACTGTAGCACTGGAACTTTAGGTGGTCTTGGGGCCAAGGAGAGGAAACCAACTGAACTGTTACGTATTCATCTCCCAAAAGAACAAATAACGATGTAATAACGGACCTGGTGAATGTCTAAGAGAGTGATAATCAGGTGAAGGTATCACGAAACTGTCGCCGAGTCGCGAAAAACGACCCCATGTCAGTTGTTACACGTGTATCAGGGCCATGGACGGCTGACGTCACTGAAAGTCCCCTGTATTCGGGAATAGCCTGCCGGACACGAGCATCCAACCGTCCAACTCCAACAACACACCCGCGGACAAGACGTAGTGTTTGCGTCAATACAACATCCTCGCGGATACAGGGTGGTCTACTTCTACTGCGTTGGTAAGGGCGGGTAGAGCAGATGCTCCCTGTATATCCGTTCAATGTCGGTCCTTCATGACCTGGCAGGAGAAGCATCACGGTAAACGCTCTCCCTCACCCGAGGAATCATCGGAACCCGCAACTTCTGGTCTCTAACAGAGACGTCATGTTCGCCAGTCATTGCCGATATATCAGTTACCAGGCTTCCTCACTTTGGCAGGCATTTAAGAGGCAGGAATGCCACACCTCTGTCAGTTGGTTTGCTCAAGCCGGTCGACGTTCGAAAGCAGAGTTTCTTCTACCTTACCTTCCAAGCTATATCTAGTCCTCTGCTTGGCCAATTCCTGTTCGAAATCCGACACATGTCGTCTTTGACACTGGCGACGACTCTCAGAAACCTAGACATCAGAACGGCGTCCAGATATGATAGATGCTCTGAGCCTGGCCGATCCGGATGTCGCGTCGTCAGTCATGTCGTAGGATTGCACCTTATTGACAGATGTACTCAGGATAGACTCTGGATTGCGAGGTGATGCGTGTGCCAGGAGTCTGTGCTATCTTACGGCCGGCATAGGCCCTAACCACCATCCTACACGCAGATGTGAATACCTGATTCTGTGTGCCCGCCTTGCCGTATCACACATGTGGAATAACAGCTCACGAGTAGTGTCATACGGTACTACTAGGATGTCGCACACGACATATCTCCTCGCTGTGGTTACACGCACCGTCCGCATAGCCGGAAGATCCGAGAATATATAACGACCACGTACTGTCAACGCCCTACCACAGGGCGGGAACCACTCACACAAAGGACGAAACTGTTCTGCGACCCAGGAACTCGGTTCTGGGAGCATCGAAAGTTATCTCATGGGTCCAGTTAGTACACATCCGTCCTTTGAGGGCTGCTGTGGCGAGCCGGCGGATATTATATGTAACGTTGCCAGCAACTGCACCTGGCTGGTGCCATTCTTGGTATAACATATGCCAGGTACCTCTCCAAAAAAAACCCTTCATATATCGAAGCCTTCGCATTCAAGATCGGTTCTGAACCGTAAGTTCTATTTACTGAGCTGAGTTCGTCTAGGAGTCTATCGTGGCATTATCATTACTGTAAGGCAAGAACCCTCCTCCATTGCTTTCAAATCCCACCCGCCGCCTGCCATGCACCAACCCAGACGCCAATTCAGAAACCATCCTGCCCCCTGGACCTCTTCCCCCTTTCCCCTCCCACTGACCCGACCTACCCAGAAACCCTCTTCTCCCCCGCCTCCGCCCTAGCCGCCTCATTCTCCGCCGCGACCGCGCTCCGCCCCACCAACGCCTGCTGCGTGATATGCTCCTGGTTGAGCGTGTACCCCCTAATCGTAGCACTCAGCAGCATACCCGCGGCCGCGAACGCCAGCAAGCTAACCCAAATAACCCGCAGGCTGTCCGCGTACGCCTGTATCAGATCACTCCTGTCCCCGCCCTCCGGCATCGCCTTGATAACGCCCACCACCACCGTCGCGTCCCGGCTGTACTCGTCCGCCAGCGCCGCAAACGCCGGGAGATCCGCCAGCTTCCGCCGGAACGCGTTCTGAAAGATGACGCCCGACACCGCGACGCCGACGCTCTGGCCCACTCCCCGGAGGAAGGAGTAGAACGCGCTCGCGTGGCCGTTGAAGCCCGGTTCGCAAGCGGCCTGGATGCTCAGCGCCATGGCGGGGAACAGCATCCCCGTCCCCAACCCGATGGGGAGGTTGAGGAACACCCACCGCGCGACGCTGGTGTGCGGCTGCAGGAGGTAGAGCAGGCCCGCGCCCGCGGTGGTGAGCACCCACCCGCCCCAGACGCTCCAGCGGTAGTGGCCCGTCTTGGCGGCGATGATGCCCACGGCCATGCCGGCCGGAGCTACTGTTAGGGTCTCGGGGAGCACGGCCAGGGCGGAGGTGATGGGGGAGTAGAGCTTGGCGCCTTGGTAGTAGAGGGTTAGGAAGTAGACTAGGGACCAGAGGATCAGGCCGTGGAAGACGGTTAGGATGCTGGGTAGGGGGGGGGAGTGTTAGTCATCTGCTGATGTTGTGGTTCTGGAGGTTTCGTAGGGATGATTGAGACGCGACTCACTAGCTGACGAGCATGTCCCAGTTCCGGAACAAGCCCCGGACAATGATCGGCTCCTCGGCGTACTTCCACTCGTACACCCCGAAGAGCACGAGCCCGACCGGCCCGAGCAGCAGGGGCAGCAGCACCTTGTAGGAGCTCCAGGGGCTCGACACGCCGCCGGTCGACACGCCGTAGAGGAAGGCCGTCATGCTCGCCGTGAACACGACGCTGCCGACCCAGTCGAAGCGGCGCAGCTTCCGGTTGATGCCGCCGGGGACCTTGGCCTGGTGCAGGAAGAGCACGACGAAGACGAGCCCGATGCCGATGATGGGCAGGTTGATGTACATGATCCAGCGCCAGGACACGTTCTCGGCGAAGCCGGACCCGATGAGGGGCCCGAAGACGGTGCCTATTGCCCACATCCTGTTGTAACCGTGTCAGCAGCGATACTTGAATGACGGATGTTGCCGCGGGGTAAACATACGAAGATATCATGGAGTACCATTGCCCTCTCACGTGGAGCGGCGTGAGGTCCGTGACGACCACCTCCGTCAGGACAATGAGGCCGCCGCCGCCGACGCCCTGGATCGTCCTGCCGACGAGGAGGACCGTGAAGTTCCCGGCCAGGGCTCCGATGAGAGAGCCGGCACCGAACAGCAGGATGCTCCAGTAGATCATCTGATGACGCACACAGGGTTAGCACTCTCGGGTCGTCCGCATAGCCAGTGTACGTAAGGTAGTGGATCGACTAACGTATTTCCGCCCAAAGATGTTACTCAAGGACGCGATGCTGGGCTGCAAGACGGTGCTGCTGAGAAGAAAGCTCGTTCCGGACCAGAACGCTTCGAGGGCGGTGCCGTGGAGCGCCTGGCTGATGGTCGGCAGTGCCACGCTCAGGGTGGTGGCGTCGAAGGCCACGGCGAGAGTGAGAGTGGATAGCGATGAGAAGGCCAGGATGAAGTCCCGGCTGGGCTTCCATGGCTGGCCGTCTTCCTGGGGGTTTTCGATGATGGCGACGGGGCTTCCGTCCTCGTTCGCCGTGGACATGCCCGTGTCCGACTCGTTGCCGACTTCCTTGGGCTCCATAATGGGCGATTCTGCAATAAAGGGGCTAACACTATGTCGGCCTTTCTTCGAAGACTAGATACCAAAGCTTGATAGATAGGAGGAACCCTGTAGAGGAGATTGTGCGACTCGATCACTGGAAACGAGGTAGATGCCGAGCGCACCCTGTTATAGGAGGAATCCGAGACAAAGACAGCTTGTGCAACTGGTCCATGGGGGCTGACCACATCCGGTATCCCAGGCGAGAGAAGGCGTCTGGCAGAGTAGATATATACGCACCTCTGCACCCATGACGAATCCTCCATGTCAGGTATCGACAATGGCTAACTCAGTTCAGTAATCTGCATCTTCACACGCAAGCTACCACATGGCGTCCAGCAACGATCGTGACGCGGGAGCGGAGTTCCGAGCGAGCGCCGGTGGTTGTCCCAAAACGGACCAACTTTGGACCGTGAGACGCTGAATCGCACAGAAGTTGAGAGGCTCAAGGGCTGTCTGCAATGCTAGCGGTAGGGCTTAGCGCCAACCCGTCTCGCATTCTCTTTTCCAACTGGCCCCAATTGCATCTGGGTTTCCGTTCCTGGATTCTCTGCGCTGCTTATGTGAGGTGGTGACATGGACACTTGTGACCTCGGTCTCGCTTGAGATCCTTGATTGAGCAGACAGGACCAGACAGGACCAGACAGGACCAGACAGGACCAGACAGGACCAGACAGGACCAGACAGGACCAGACAGGAGGATATCTGTTTGGCTACATGTCGTTTGACGCTGGAGTCTCCCTTCGCGTCCTCGGCCGGAGCGGAAGCCAATCTCACGCACCATCGCGCAGCTGCTGTCTCGCCCGTGTCTGTCTGCCCGGTAATTCCGATGGAGGGAGGTCCCGAATGCGAGCATTCGCTTGAAATGCACGTGTGATGCGGTGTCGAATCCTCCATCAGTGTCAACTTGTGAAGACTGTGGAGGGTGATTTGTAACCAGTTTGCCAGTTAAGGCACCAACCAGCGCATCGACGACGAGGTCAGCGCTGATTGGACGTCGCATTCGCTTAAGCCAAGGCCCCAAACCCTCCCTGCCCTCCAAACTTCAAGGTGATCCATTCTCCGTTCTCTCGGGACAACTGCACAAAGGAAGGTTCCGACGGACACGCACCATGTTGCCCGACCTGGCATCGAGTCGAGTCATCGATTACGCATTCAGCACGTTACCGGCGTGTTGGCGAGATTTACCCTCCTTGCTATTCAAGGAAGGATGCAGCCCATCATCCGTTCCGTGTCGGAGTTACGTACCTGCTTGGAGAGTCTGGTTAAAGACAGCGAGTAAGACGGGCCGGCCTAGACTTAAACTAGGTAAGGTTAGGTAAGCACACCGTTACCATGGGTGGTGCTGTCTGATTGAAGGAGGGCCAGCCAGCGCTGCAGTCACTGTAACTTTAGTGGGCCACCGGGGCGAGACCCTTCCATTACCTGCCAGTGCCTGCCACTGAGCGGTATGATAGTCTGACATTGGTGCTCAAGGTATCATCACCAAGGTAGATATCCCGATCATTATCATTGGGATATCGCAATGTATAACCAAACAGTACATGCACACACCATAATCGCATTCTGAACCCAATCTGACCACTTGCTCCAGTGCTTCGAGTCCAATCCAAACTAACAACACACAGCTTGCGTACAGAGTAGTGGCATCCTCCTCACCCCTTCAGAATTCCCTTTCCTCTCGCTTCCTTGGAGTCAGTCATCCTTAAATCAACCACTCCCGAGACTTACTACTTCAATTGTCACCCCGAGTCCAATTCTAACAAATCCAGTCGCTCTCGCCATGTGGAATATCCCACCGCAAATCATAACATACGAAAAAAAAAAAAAAAAAACAGAAGAAAAAGACTATCGATACATGTAAATACGTGGACGGGAACCGAGTGTCGTGCTTGTCGAACGCCAGCTTCCATCCACAGCCGTGGCCCGACTCGCGGCCACAGACACTGCCCCGGTGCAAGAGGGCCCAGCCGTAGCCGTCGCCGTCCCCCCCGTCTGGTCGGATCCACCGCTCGCGGCCCCCGTCTGCGGCAGATCGCCGAGCTGTCGACGTGGACGTGGCGACCCGGCGGCATTGCGGTCTTCGGTATCCTCTCTATCTGCACGGGCGTTTGCGACTAGCTCTTCAACGCTCTGCCAGCAGCTGTGTGGATGGATGGATGCGTGACTTTCAGCCTGGCTGGGAGATGGGCCACGAGACAGTCCCGGAGACGGCTCGACCGACTGTGGAGGTTGCTCCATCCGGCGCGCCAGATGGGGTGGCGGCTGTAGAGGACACCTATGTCCGTCAGCGGGATCACAGTTGGGACGGACATGGTCGCGAGGATCAGGGAAGATATCGAGAGGGTTGTTGTGTCGCGGATCAACGGCAAGAGGCCGATCTGCAGGGTCAGATCTGTCGACAAAGCGAGCACCGTTGCCACGGCGGGAGACAGGGGGCTCTTTTCCCCTCTGGGAGGGCGTAGGCATGTGCCTCGGACGTGTTGGCGCCGCCGCCGGAGGTTGTGTCTGCGCCGGAGCGCTATCGGCGTCCCGCTGAGCCGCCGAGGGGATGTGTCCTGAGGAACTGGGTACCTCTGAAGGATGGCTGCTGTGCACATTTGGCTGCGAGTTCCCCCGGTCAATGCTTTGAGAGCTCTCAAGCTTCTGAAATGCTCCATGGATCATCCAATATCGGTCTATGATGTAGTGCTCGACAGTCTCCTGGAAAGACATCGTGTCCGGGTAGGTCTGGATCTGGATCTCCTCCAGGAGGGATTTGTCGATGCCGTTGTGTTGGAGTAACTTTTCACGTTGATCAGTGGGCAGCTTCCGCCAGTTCGCATCTACGGTGGGATCCAGCGCAGCTTTGACGCGATCCACGACATGATTAATGAACTCGTGGTCAGTGGCGTCGCTTTTCGGGCGTACACCGTCACCGTTCGGTTGATGGTCATCCTGCTTGGGGCAGTTGCCCTTGTTCTTCGGGAGGCTGCCGTTCTTCTTCGGGGGCTTACTCTTATTCGTCGTCGGGGCTTTTTCGGTCGCATACACCTTTTGGATCCAGCAGTTGGATATGCTCATCGCGGCCGCCGGGGTGAGTCCTATGCTTTGGGCTGTTTGCAGAACTTTGCACCTGGTCTCCTCTCTCACTTCTCTCTGGCTAGGCTTCCCGAACCCCGTGCGTCTGGCTGTCTCCCAGATAATGCCCCAGGGCTCGGCTCCACCGCATATGTTGACCAAGGTGTTGACCCCGGACATGTTGACTGAGTATTGTACTCCGAGATGCTGGAAGAGTTTTCCACAAGGGGCTTTTCAAGAGCTGTGTGGTTGACAATATGATGGGGGACGAGAAGAAGGACTGGAGAGATGCAATCTATGTCTGCTTGAAGACGTCGAGGCACGCGACGTTTATAAAGTCCAGCATCTCACTCACCCCATGAATCATACCCAGACCCACCAAACCCGACAATAGGCTTTGAGGTTTTAATCATAGTTGGAAGCCCAAACCTAAAAGCACGAATGTTTGGCGTTCTCGGGCAGACACAACGCCGAGGTGGCGAATGAAGGTTTCGCGACGGTGACACATCTCGACTACGAAACCAAGGATCAGAGGCCTACGAATAGCCGTACTGAGGCTTCCTTGAAGCAGACAGCCGTTGATGATAATGACCTAGCCCTGAGACCAGACCTGCCGGTGATGAACCAAACTGGTTTCTTGTTCCAACGCTTCCACAGTATCCCGTTCAAACCTTGATGCGAAGACTCGGGTTGCGCAACACTGTTGCGTCACGAGCCGTCCGGGGGGAAAACATCATGAGAAGCAGGTGTTTCACTATCGAGAACACAGCAACCAACAACTCATCAACAACTCCGCGTGTACTCGGATCTTGGACCCCCAACATCGTCAAATGCCACCAACGACATGAAGTTGGCAAGTTGAAGAGAGATGGGCGAAAATCTGGCCGGTCACGCGTTCGGTTTGGGTCTTTATCTTGAGATGAAACAAAGCAACTTGCTGCATTTGCATTCTTGCTGCGTGTGAGATGCTACACTTTTCCCTGCATATGTGAGAGTCGAACCTTTCTCACTGCGGCTGATAACTCCGTGCTCCAGTTCTCGCTCGTCAACCAAGCTGTTTCATTCCCTCCTGATCAACCTGCCAGACGGTTGTCGAGATGACTCCAAAGTCCAGTCCCCCATCCGCCCCCCGATTCAGATCCAGACGTCCTTGGCATTCTGCGCAAACGTCGTAAAGTTAGTTGGGTTCCTGCCCAGCAGGTCCTTGATCGTCTGGTTGAACCTGTGCTCCTTGTTCAGGCTGATCTTGAACTCGTATCCGGCCAAGATCTTGGCCATGTCCTCGGGCACGCCCATTGCGTGCAGACGCTGCTCTAAGTGCTCGACCGTGAGGTTGTTGTGCTTCACCCTCTTGCCAATCACCTCGCCGATGATCTGGGCGACCTGGACACCGCGTTAGCGACTTTGCGTTTGATATGCTTGGATGCAGTCTCGCCATAGCACTTCGAACATTTTCATAGGACAGGTTGCGAGGTCCCAAGAGGATGTACTCCGTATGGGGCGGCGCGGCTTGGGTTAGGAGCACAACAGCGCATGCCGCGACATCGTCGGCGCTTACGAATGGGAGGAGGCCTCTGTTAGTGGCAGAGTATATCCTCCTCTCCTCTTTGATGGACTTTACGTGGCTTGGCACTTCAGAGAAGTTCTCTGTCTCGGTTGTGTGTTAGTCAGTCTCTTGTGCTGTTCAGATTCTGTGAGTATCGAGGCAAATACGGTACCCATGAGCCAGGTCGGTCTGAGGGCCGCCCAGTCTGCCTTTCCTTCGTTGCCGAGGCGTCGGACGTAGGCGTGGAGTTCGCCCATGCCCCAGCCGTCGTTGGTCCCGAGAGGCGTGGCGCTCTGGAGCACGAAGCGGCGAGTGCCCTTGGTCAGGGCGAGGTTCACGAATTCGATCATGATGGGAGCCGAACCGACGATTGGAGGGGCGATGATGTGGACGGCGCGGACCGCGTGGTCGCCCGCAGCCTTCCAGGGATTTTCCCAAGTGGAACGGTCAAACCAGTCGAACTTTACGCCGGTGAGCCACTCGTTTTCTGGTGCTTCGCCAGACCGGGATGCTACCAAGGCTGGAACTTTTGCGGCGGCGAGCTGGTTGGCGATCCGCCTGCCGACCTTGCCCGTGCCGCCGAGAACGAGGATCGGGTCGGCAGAGGAAGGTGCTGGGGTCATGGTGATGGCTGCTTTGTGCCGTCGGAAGATTTGCAACTCTTGTATGCAGGAACAGAAAAGGAAGTCAGCTGTTCAGGGTGAGTTGTCCGCGAGAGTTTGATTAAGGTTAGACGAAGATCAGAGTCAGAGGAGAGGCAGAGAGAGAGAGGGATATCAGGAATATTGGGATTCCGATGTTCAAGTCGCTTCCCGATTTAGAGAGAAGTTGAAGTTGACTCCTTCCCCTATTTGGGTCTTGATGGGCTCTGGAGGCAGTGGGCTCCTTCCTTTTGTTATTTACCTCTTGAAGTGTTTGATCACCCAAACCTCCCGTCCAAGGAAGGTACATACATCTAATAACATCGTCAAGTGGAAGGCACGCCTGCAAACAACGACAACAGAAGTGGAGTTATGACATCGCGCTTGCCGAGGTGAATTGAGTTTCGTCTACCATACGGTAAGGTTATACCGAGACGGTTACGACTCCATGATGTAAATCCTTGAGGAGTCACATTATCCATCTCTCCATTTTTTCCCTCTTTTTTTTCCCTCTGTTTTTCTTCTTCATCACACCACTCCATTGGCTCGACCGGAATGGCATCACCTGACAGTGACTGGATATCATCGTACTGTGGTACGCTTCAAGCACATTTGTTTGCATTGGGTCTCCTATATGTCTCAAATAGGACATCTGTTGACTCTTCCCAGCAGTCAGAGGACCGTTTGAAGCCGGAAACACCCGCGCATCTTCCCGTTTGCCCGCCTGAGTTGTCACCACTCCACGGCAAACAGCTCCTGAGACAGTTCCGGTGTTAGCCGTACTGTGACCCGTAGCTACTAGACGACACCTGTATTGTCAGGGAAAATCACCGAGTTACATGACAAAAGAACTAGAGGCATCTTAAAACTACCGTCGTTGAGATATAATCCTTGACGTCGACGTGTGTCCGTGTACGGCCACCCTACCGTCCATGTACTGTACATGTGTTTACTATCATGAATGGCCATCGACTGGGATGACGACAATGAAAGCAAAGCATCATCATCATGTGACTGTATCTAAGGAATAAGTGTTAGCCCTGGGTATCGTTTATCGTTACAATAGAACTCAGTCCCTCCCTCGAGACTCCTCAATGTAATCGCCTCGCTCGTGTCTACGCCCCCGACGGCCCGTCCTGCCCACCGCCCCGGCTGACCCTCAGACTCTCCTCCAGGGCCCTCTTCAACTCCTCGTCCTGCGCCTCCCTGCCGTCACCGCCCTCTCCAGCGACCGCCTTCCCCTTTGCCCTCTGCCGCCGCAGCTCCTCCTCGGCCAGGCTCTGCTTCTTGACAAACTCGAGCACGATCTCCTCCTCCGTCTTCTCCCTCGCCAGGTGCTCCCGGTGCGCCCGCTCCGACTCCTCCATCGCCCGCCGGACAGCCTCCTCGTCGCCGTTGTGTCCCCCCTCGGCCGGCGCGGCGGCCCTCGACACTTCGATCGCCCGCCTCAGCTCCTCGTCATCGCCCACAGCGGGCGGCGCCACCTCCTGCGCCCCCTCCCCGTGCAGCGCGAGACTGCGCCGCACCGCCTCCTCGACGAGGGCCTGGTATTCCTCGTCCGAGACGTTGGTCAGGTCCTGATCCGCATCGACAGCAGCCAGCGCCGCGTGTCTGCCGGCGTCGTCGGCCGCGGTAGTAGTACCGGCGGGGCTGTCCCGCGGTGGCAGCACCGGCGCCTTCACGTCGCGGCCCCGCTGCTCCTCCGCGATCCTCCTCATCTCCAGCACGCTGGCGCGGATGGCAGCCTCGATCCTGGCGTCCTCGTGCTTGTCGCCCCTCGACGTCTGCCGCACCGACTCGCGGATCGCCTTGTCAAACTCCTCGTCCTCGAGCGGGTTGCCGCCGGTGCTCCTGTTACCAGCCCCCTGCGCCTCCTCGGCCAGTTTCTTCTTCTTCCACGCGTCCTTGCGCGCGTGCAGCGCCCTCCTCTCCTCGAGCGACATGCCCCTGGTATGGATCCAGCCCGTCTTGGGCTCCTCCTTGTCGTCGAACATCCCGACTGCCTCAACAGCAGCAGACTTCTTCCCCTCCTTCTGCTTCAGCGAGTAGAACCCCTTCAGCTCGTCCCCCTGCGCCCTCGCCCGCCACCGGACGACAATGTCCCTCTGCTCCTCCGCCGACGCGGAGCCCAGCTGCTCCCTCCCCTCCAGCACCCGCGACGTAATAACATAGTTGATCGAGCTCCTGCTGAACCGGTTCCTGATCTCCGCATCGACGCCCTTCATCGCATACGCCGGGATGCTCCACACCGCCGCCCCGCCCTTGAGCACCAAGCCCCCAACCCCCTTCCCAAGCCCCTTAAACAGTCCCGCGGCGCCTTCCTTCTCCGCCCCCCGGAGCGGCTGCGTGACCAACCCGGAAATACCATCAAACATGCCCAAGCCGAACTCCTTGCCCGCAAGCCTCAGCCCGGACGCGAGGTCCGTGACCTTCTCCTCCGGCCGCACCGTGTCGTCGTTGTACAGCCTCGGCGCGTTGCGGAAACCCCGCGCCAGCCCCATGGTGAAGTTGAGCGGGGTCCGCATCCCCGTCTCCACGATGCGTCCGACGCCCTTGCCTGCGCCGATGGCCGTCTCGAGGCTGATGGTCTTGGAGGCCTGGCAATTGCAGTCGCTGCTGCGGTGGCGGCAGAGGCGGCACGTGTTGGTGCTGCTGCTCGACGAGCGCGAGGCGCTGGGCCGGGAGGGCGAGGGCTGTCGGTCCATCGAGGGGACGGGCGAGAGTCCGCGGTCGGGGGACGTGAGACCCGTGCCTGAGGGGCCGGAGGTGTCGGTACTGCTGACGGTGACTGAAGGCGTGAGGACGGACGAAGCGGCGGTCGCCGCGTCCGAGCCCGCTAGGTCCGTGGTCGAAGCCCCGGCGAGGCTCTCCTTCGAAGCAGAAGTCTGGGCCGGCAGAGGAGTCCCCGGCTGGCTGCTGTTGGCGGCGGCCTTGGCCTTCCCCTTGTTGGCGCCCTTGAAGATCTCGCGCGGGAAATCGGCCACCGACATGGCGATGCTGCCGATGTCGCCCACCAGTGCCGAGGTGACGGCCGAGATGGGGTCCCACGGCTGGTCCGTAGTGCAGTGTTCCATGGAGCGGTGGCTTTACATCGATCGAGTAAGCAAAACCACACATAATATGATTGATCCAGGCCAACCAAAAAAAAAAAAAAAAAAAAAAAAAAAAAAAAAATGAAAAAAATGAAAAAGGGGTAAAAACACAAAGAATGAAGGA